>JAQGAK010000707.1:0-57288 GCA_034696945.1 Lipothrix lubbocki
CAAAAATTGATACAAAAATTGATACAAAAATTGATACAAAAATTGATACAAAAATTAATACAAAAATTAATACAAAATTAGATACAAAAATTAATACAAAAATTGATACAAAATTAGATACAAAATTAGATACAAAATTAGATACAAAAATAAATACAATATTAGATACAAAATTAGGTACAAAATTAGGTACAAAAATTGATACAAAAATTAATACAAAAATTAATACAATTGATACAAAAATTAATACAAAATTAGATACAAAAATAAATCCAAATTTAAAAGTAAAATCGAAGAGGAAATTGAATATGAAACTCAAAAAAAAAAAGAAATATATATTCGAAGGAAAATACAATTTTGAAGCTCATCGCAGTATTTCTCCATGAGGAAAAAAGTTCCTCCATCCTTCTTTCTTTTTGTATTAAACAGAGAGAGAGAGAGAGAGAGGATATAAAAAAAACGTCGGCAAGGAATGAAGAATTGAAGGAACGTGGGAAGAGACGGGCTGACCTCCGGTCAGGCCGGGTCAGTCGTGACGGGAATTGTTATTATTACACATGGGGCTCTATAGCTCGAGAGAGAGAATCCTTTTCTTGTGCTGGTGGTTGTGATATTATTATTGCATTATAATAGATAGGATGGTGTAAAATATATAATATGTACATACATATATAATAATATACTTAAATATATAGAATTTATTCCTCCCCCCTTTGTTTAGCCATGTAAAAAATATCTGGTGCGGTATGTTTTATTATATGTTTTTTTGACTATGCGTAACATATATGTACGTGGTATATATAGTATATACATACATAGAGTGGATACTTATATACTTATACAATGTGTATATATATATATAACATATACTTCTAGCATTGGATTACACTTGACACGTGTGTTATAAACCCATCAATAATCATACACACAAGTGCATTAAATAATCAAAGTCCTGTGGGGCCAATCCTTCAGCAGCGGAAGACAGAAAGGTCCATTGTCGATACCTGCGAACTTCCGATGCACTTTGACAGCTTCTTTTCCTTTTCCTCCGTGTCTTCATCTTCTTTTCCTTTTCTTCTTCATCTTCTTGTATTTCCTCAATCCTCAACTATACTTATATACCCCCACTACATTTGATTTCCCCTCCATATAAATATACATTCCATCCCATACGCCGAGTCACTATTGATGGATCTCCGTCATTGGGGAGATGAGCGGCTTTTTCCTTGAGTTTCTTCTCTCCTTAACTCTTCCCCCCCCCACTTTTTTTCTAGTTTTCTCCCTTTTCATGGGAGTTGAGAATTTTCTTGGGGAATTTTTCACATTTTTTTCCCCGTCCGAAATTCCGTCTGCTGGAAATTCAAATACAAAAAATGTAATGGAAATTTTAATGTAAAATTAAATGGAAATTTACGTGCAAAATTCAATGAGGATTTAAGTACAGATACAAAATTAAATGCAAGTTTCAATACAACATTCAATGGAAATTTTAATACAAAATTAAATAGAAATTTAATTCAAAACCAATACAAAATTAAATACAAAAATTAATTGCAAATTTTAAAAAAAATGTGCTAAAAGATTAAATAAGAATTGGGAAAAATAAATAAAAATGATATAAAATTCAATGGAAAATAAATAGCACAGGTATTCTTGGATAAATTCCGAAAATATTAATTTTTCCTGATGTACATACAGATAATTTCAAAAGAATGTTTCAATAAATTCTATTTAATTTGAAAAAAATTCCAAGGTTTGAAATTCCGACCAGAGAGAGAGAGAGAGATGATGATGAAAATGAAAAATGACGAGGTGTGAAAAATGGAATGAAATGAAGGAGGTATAGAATATAAGGAAGGGAAGGGATAAATAAATATGTGTGTAAATGATTAGAGAGAGAGGCCAGATGAAAAGGATGAGGGAGAATATTGTACTTGTGTAAAAGTATATAAAAAGAGAGGAGATATGAGGCAGGAGCGTAAATTAGATTATGGAAGTTGGACTTGTTGAGGAGTGAGATTGCAAATGCTGATGATGATGAGTGATTTAAGACGAGGATATTTATTTATTGGAGGAGTCCGCGGGGGTTTCTAAATGAGCCTCATCCTCTCTGCCTTCCTTGGCTTTCCTCGCTATCGCTATCGCTATGGCTGACTTTGCCGGACCCGTCAACCTTTTCCGTAAAGATGCTATGGATAGTATAGTGTGTGGATTACATAAATATTTTTTTTTAATATATTTGTAATATATAAGTATAAAACTATATTGGAATATAGGGAAAACATTTCTGTTCTTATGTATAAGCATATATAGTGTAATAGTAATAATAATATATAAAGCGGCTTCTCTTTCCCCCGTCGATCCAACTGTTCTTCACTGCCATTTAAGAATATATATATATGTACGTATATAACTATAATCATCACTACTATATATAGGAATACAAAGTATTGTGCATATACTTACTAATACTTACCTATATATCTCTTATATTATTATACTCTCTGCACGATCTCTTTTATTATTATTATATTCTTATCAAAAATCTTTGAGCTTCGGATTTTCCAAGGTATGGGTTTCCTATGGGAAATTTATGTGTCATCCATTCCGGCCCTTTTCCTCTAAACCCGATCAGCCATAGCCTTCTCCATGGAAAAGGACTGGATTATTTACATTTTACAATAATCACCAATAGTTTCCCAAGTCTTATTTTGGTTTTCGTCTTGATTCTCATTTTGAATTTAGAGGAATTCTTCAAGTCTTCTTTAAGTATTTATTTTTGTACCAACTTTTGTATTTATTTTTGTATCAAATTTTGTATTTATTTTTGTATTTGTTTTTTTATTCGTTTTTGTATCTAATTTTGTATCTAGTTTTGTATTAGTTTTTGTATTTATTTTGTGTGTTATTTTATATTGAATTTCATTTGCAAGAAGTTAACGTTTCTGTCGTAAAATATGACGGGACGAGGTGATGAAGGGAAATAAAATATTAGGAATTTCTTGATTATCCCGTTATAAGGCATAAAAGCATATAGTATAGGCTTGTCTCCTCCGTTAGAATTGAGAATGTGAGTCTCTGTGGGTAAGCTTTTTAAACTTGAAGGAATTTTTGCTGTGGATGATTTGGGACTTTATAAATTGGATGTGCAATACTGGGAATGAGGTGCATAAAAAGTGCAGTGGCTGACTCTTCTGGTGTGTAATAATGAAAAAGAAATATATGTTTTTGGTATACAGCATACAACTACAATGTATTAAATATTTATATATGAAGAATATATGTAGGATTGTGTATGTTTTGTGGAAATTAAAGTGGGGACGGACACGTTCCTGGTTTATGAGGCTCGTTGTTGTTGGTCAGTCTGTGGGATTTTTTTTGGCAGGGGATTGAAATCCTCTTCTTTATCTTCTTCTTCTTCTCATTTTTTCCCCCGGAATATTGCTAGAAAATCAAGAATTCTGCTGTGTTTAAACGAGAAGTTTGCTACAAAGGAGCAGCAATAATAACAGGAATATCTGAGATGATGGATTGTTATTACGAGGAGTGCTATGGGGCTGGTTGTTGTTGTTGTTGCAGTTGCTGTCATTGTTGCTTCTACTGCTCCTGCTCTTGCTTTCCATGTCAGGTTTATTGTATGACGGGATAGGATTTTTAGGGTAAATTATTGCTCTTTGAAATTCCCCCGGAAAATTTAAATTGGTTAGGAAAATTCAATTTTATGATTTGGCTTAATTTTTTCAAAATTCGGTCTAATTTTCCTTTATTTTATTCTTTGCTTTTGCTAATCATGAAATAAATTTTAAATCTCCCGCCGTTGTAATTTATTTTATACGTAACTTCAATTTTGAATTGTGCGCGGGAATTTGTAGAATTCCGGAAGAATTTAAAAATGGGGGGAATTTTTTAAATTAAATTCCTGTAATTTTTTATATTAAATTCCTGTAATTTTTTAAATTAAATTCCTGTAATTTTTTAAATTAAATTCCTGTAATTTTTTAAATTAAATTCCTGTAATTTTTGTAAAAATTAAATTGCGAGAAATTTTTAAAAAAGCGCGTTTTTTTTATTTCATCGCTGGAATTTTTTTAAAAATAATTGCGGGAAAAATTTACACCGGGTATTTTTGAAATTAAATTGCGGGAGAATTGAAAAAGAATAAATTGCGGGAAAATTTTTAAAAATAAATTGCGGGAAAATTAAAAAAAATTGGGGGAGAATTTAAAAAAAAATAGTTAATTGGAGGAAATCTTTTTAAAAATTTAAGAGAAAGTTGGAGGAAATTAAATTGGGGAAAATAAAAAAGGAGGAGGAGTAATTTGGATCCAAAACCGCGGAAAAATAAAAAGCAGGGCTTGAGAATTGAATGAAGAATAATGGAAGGCCTTAAAAAGAGTAAAGAAATGGACTGAAAGCGATTGGAAGGAGATGAGACAAGACGGTGATAATAATTGTGGCTGGGCCGCGGGCGCTCCTGGCTTTCCGAATTGATCTTCCCTTTGTGCAAAGTATTAAAGTCTTGTCTTGCCTTGTGTGTGTGTGTGTGTGTGTGTGTATGCGTTTTGAAACGGCGCTGGACTCTTTGAGTATCTCTATAGTGTACTTATACTTACTTAGTCTCTGGCCGTAGTTCTTTAAGGTATATAATAGTATAGTAGTAATAATAATAATAAGCAAGGTGGAAATTTATGTTGAGTGGAAGTAGTTGTGGTGCACCTCCTTGAGCCATCAACCGACCACATAACAGCGGCTCATTATGCTCAAGCACATTATTAATGCCTTGGAAATGTTTTCTGAAGCCCAGAGAGCATAGGGCCAATGGCCGCTCTTCTCTCACAATCTCAATACATACTCCATTATATACCAATATCTAAGGCCCCAAGTCTATTTCCCCCCATCCCCCCCTCCCCACAAAAAACATGTCTGCCTCTTTCTTGTTTTAATACTCTTATTACGTATTTTATATTTACTGCTCCTCTTATTTAATTCCTCTTTTCATGTTTTGCAACCCTCTGCCCCGATTTTCTGTATATTATACTCTATTTTTATTTTTCATGTAAAAATTTACATTTTTTTAAAATTTAATTTTTTAATTTGTTTTTATTTCAAGTTTTTAATTTTTGTTTTTATTTTAATTAAATTTGTTTATTTTTGTATTATTTATGTATTTTTAGGAATCTTTTTTATGTCTTTTTAGGAATCTTTTCTATTTATTTTCAGAAAAAAAAAATTAAAAATGGTATTCATTAAAAATCTTGAATGCTCTTGCTCATATGAACGGATTTAGAGATGCATTTGAAACGGGGAATGAATAAAAATAAGAAATTAAATGTGAATTGACTGCGCTGATGAAAAGGAGTCAAAGGGTTAAAAGAGAGAGAGAGAGAGAGAGAGAACAAGAGCGTCTTTGACGTCTCTCTCGCTCATTCACAAGTCATCTCGTCTTCTGTACATGTGTTGTGTTGTGTGCTGTGTTGTGCAATGAATGATGGAAATAATGAGAAGGGCTTTTTGATTTTGGCGCTATATCATGAGAATATACTCCGTTGCTCCTAATATCTGCTATAGTATGTATCTAAATATAGGTATATATATATAATCTATGTGTAGTGTGTATGTACAGGATAAGATAATGATATATAATGTATTGAATGGCTTCATTGATGACGGTTTGTCTGTCTCTTTTACACAGATTTCGCATCGACAATACGGACCATATCATCGATGTGAATCGTGATAATCTGCCGTACGATCAGGTGAACATCATCTGTCCGGTGTACGCACCTGGAACGAGAGAGGAGGACGCTGAGAAGTACATCATCTACAACGTGAGTTCTACTTTTTTCCTTCCTCCTTTTTTTCTTTTTTAAATTCTTTGTCCCATTATATTCCGCTGCCCGACCGACTCGATTCATCTAAAAGTGTGTAGCGATTCCCTTTGAGGACAGTCGTGATGACCCTTGTGTCTTTTCCACCAATTGTCATTTGTTCACCAGTCCATTTACGAAAGTCATATGTACGTCGTCCTTATGTTATTTGGGATGAGTTCGGTACTACCGTTTACATAGCATAAGCTTTAACATGGCCGTTTAAATAGCATTGCTATATGCTTTAACATGACCGTATGTTTTAACATGGCCGTTTGAATTGCATGGCCATTTATTTAACATGGCCGTATGCTGAACATGGCCATTTATTTAACATGGCCGTATGCTGAACATGGCCGTTTAAAAAGCATGGCCATATATTTAACATTAGGATCAGTCATCATGGGAATAATTAATAGTAAAGTACTACAGAGGCTCTTGAAATGAAGCTTATCCGATCTTCACTGACATATCGACATTCGACAATAAAAGGATTTTCTCCGGCAGCATTAATTTTCTTTTTTTATATATACTTTTATACTTGCTTCTATTTTATTTTGAATATCAAATCCTCCTCTCCTCTCTACCTTCTGTCCCCGTCCATCCCGTTCTGTCCTGATTGAACTCAATCCACCATAACTTTTACACATTGAATTTATATTTTAGGACTAACGTCTATAGTATAGGAATAAATGGTGTATTGTACAGACTCGTTGAGCTGAGCTGTGAGTATGAGCTGATGACACTTGTCATAGAATTATTCATCTCTCTCTCTCTCTCTCTCTCTCTCTCTCTATAATTCCACTCAGCCAGGGGTCTGACTGTGAGGACTAACAATAGGAAATTATCAGAAGCATTGTTGTCCATTCGAATATTAGCTGTACATAGGTAGGTAGATACTTTTTTTTCTTTTCTTTTTGCTTTTTGCCCCTTCCCTCATCATCATTGTCATCATCATCCTCTCGTCCTCTGCTTCATGCAGTCAATCGTCCACCTTTCCCCACTTTTGTCATCTGGGTCACGCTTCTGTAATTATTCCCTCATTTCTGTGTCAGCGTTTTTTTATAATCTTCATTTTCAATTCGGTTTTTGCGTCCGGGTCTCCATCGTGTTTTTTTTTTCTTTTGGGGATTTACGGCCTGCAATGTCATTTGAAATTAAATCATTGATTAATTCTGAATTTAAAATTTCCGAATTTTAATTGTAATTTAATTTTGACTTTAATTTCTGTATTTAGTTCTGAATGTAATTCTGAATTTAAACAAAATAAAATAAGAAATGTGAACATCAGATTAGATTCCCCGAAAAAAACGAAAAGTGGGCTGAGGTATATGAGGGATGAAATCAGAACGGATGGGAAAATCTATAATTTGCATTAGCTGTTAAAATGGAAGTTGTGTATAAATGTAGAAGGTAAATGGATTGGATGTATTTGCCACTATATATGAGAGAGTCTCTGGGAAGATGAATAGCATTAAGAAGAATGATCAGAGAGATGAAATACATATTAGGAGTAGTAGGAATATAAATCCATGTATGTACATACTGATAATACACATACTATACAAGGCTGTGTAATTCTATATTGGAAAGGAAGCTCTCACTCAGAGGGTCCTTGGATGTTGTGTTGGATTTCGGTGATATTAAGAGTCAGTACGGTTGGTTGGTGTGGTGTGGTGGTGGAATGGTTGAATGTGAGAATCGTGAGTATTGGATTAAGTGAGACCATTTAATACACATTCACAGGTTTCTGTTCCATTCTCTCAATTCACAATTCTCTCTCTCTCTCCCTCTCTCTCTGTCTTTCTCTTCATCTCTTGTTGTTGTTACTCTCAAGTGGTTGATGAATCGTCAGGACGTGAGTGTTATGTTGAGGATTGTGAGGGAAGCACGACTTGAGCTATTTACATTGTCTCCGAATCCATATTGCCAAGCCAAGCTATGCCAATCCAAGCCAAGCTAAAGCCTTCTACTATGTCGTTCTTTCTTATATTATTATTCTTATTCTCTCATCCTTTCCTTCGTGCTCTTATTATTCTTAATGTGGCTACTGCTACTATTTGTCCCATTCTCTCTCGAAATTCTAATTACTTGTATCAATCCGCATACAGTATATATTATTGTAAAGTCCATACAGTGGCGGAGGATAGTAAAGTACCAATTTCTATGCTTTTAACACTGAAATTGGTACTACGTTTCTTCGCCGAATATGCTCAATATACTCAATACTGTACTCCATGCACTTAAAACTATACTTCATATACCTAAAACTATACTTCATATACTTAAAGCTATACTTGATATACCTAAGCCTATACTCCATATACTTAAAACTATACTTCATATACTTAAAGTTATTCTTCACTATCTTCACATACCTAAAACTATACTTCATATACTTAAAGCTATACTTCAAGCTATACTTCATATACTTAAAGCTATACTTCATATATCGAAGCCTATACTCCATATACTTACAGGTATTCTTCACATACCTAAAACTATACTTCATGTACTTAAAACTATACTTAATATACTTGAAACTATACTTAATATACTTGAAACTATACTTCATATACCTAAATCAATACTTCATATACCCAAAACTATACTCCATATACAGAAAACTATACTTCATATACTTAAAACTATACTCCATATACTGAAAACTATACTGCATGTATACTTATGTAGGCATAAAATAGCTTGGGAATGGGAATATATGTAACAAAGTCCTCTATGTAATTTATTTCATTCATCACACATTTTAGAAATCCCAATTTTAAAGCTCCATTAAGGATTTGCGTAATAAAATAAATGGCAACCCTTGAATCTCCTCGAACAGTCGAGCACGCCGTGTGCATTTTTGCACATTTTTAATGTCCGTCTGTCTATGCAACAGTAGCTGCATTATAATTTTATTTACCCATAGAAGCTTTTAGATATAAGCTTTGTAGATGTTTTTTATGTATATTTGCATACATGAATTTTTTATATATTTTTGTATATGGGGCGATGATGATAATTGGTAAAATAGTAAAAGTTGTGGATATATACATGTGAGTTTTTTGAGAGTCTTTCTTCTCTTATTAGTGTAAAGTTGCTCTTTTTGAAAAGGAGTAATAATAATAATAAGGGTAAAAAAAGAGAGCAGATCTAGATTATTTAGGATCTTTTATATAGTTCAAAGCATGCCTGTACTAGTAAAGGAGAGCAAAATCTCGGATGCTTTTTAATAGCCTAAAAGCGTTTCTATAGAGCAAATAGTCAAAAGCGTTTCTTTTTTTTTGTATCTCCTTTTACTAAATTCATATACACATATACTTCTATCCATAGGGAAGTATAACATATAATATACAAATATACTTTGATGTGTAGTAAGTGTAGACAGTTTTAAAGTGAAAATCTCTTTTCTCAGGAAAATCCATTATTTTATTAGTCCCTAATTTTCCATCACTTTCTGTCACGTTCCTGAGCCGTGTAGCTCTCAGTTAGTTATTCCTACAATTTTTTTGTTCCCAAGTCCTTTTTTGGCATCTTTGGTGCTCCATTTCCTCATCGCTACGATGTTTTATAGAGATTTTTATGAGGCGGAAAAAAATTATCATAGAATTTTTATATAATGCAACTAACGTTTTCGTGTGTGTGTGTGTGTAAAGCACACGAAATAAATTCCCTACATATGAAGCCATATCATGAGTAAACGTTTTGAAAGCTAATCATTCTTAAAATATTTAACATGCATAGATTCATTGAATTGAATTTAAATTCCTTTTCTTTACCCATAATAACTCATTTGTGTATTGAATTGATTATTAATAAAAATACTGAGAAAAAGAAAAAGAGGAAATAAATATATAATGGGGAACATAGAAATGAGGTTGGCAAGCTCTCAATAAGATAAGACTCGGATAATTAAGCAGTTTTGTATATTTTAAAGTGTCAGTGGATTCAATAATATTTTTGTGATGGTATTTGTAATGAATTTTGTATTGCAACAAAAAAAATTGCAAAATATAAAGCAATGTACCTAATAATCAAACAAGATTTTTTATCTCGATCAGTGAAGTGAGGAATTTTTTTTCGTCAGCAATTTTTTTATTTTTTTCATACGTATATCCATATTTTAAATACACAGAGAGGTATAAGGTATTTATGTACATGCATATATATACCTTATTTGTATCTGTATCATCTATTATAAGTATCTATGCCTACTACAGGTATAGATGCTTGTGAAGTTTTGAGTGTCCCTCTGAATTGTGTATATGTATACATACATATATACATATGCACTTATGATTATTATTACTACCTGTGCATGCTCCTGCATTTGCCAGCAGACTGCTGATAATGATGATGATGATGAGGTTGAGGATGTTGCTGTTGACGAGCTGATGAAGATGAAGAGGTAAATGAAAACTGGTTGCAAATGAAAGGGATTTATATTATACTATAGAGATTCAGATATATATACATATATTATATTATTTTATATTACGATGACTATTATTGAGATTACAATTTTTCCCAACATCATCTCATTATTATTATGATTATTATTATATCGTCAGTGGGTCTATCGTCAGCTCATCATTTCGTATAGAGAAAGAGAGAGAGAGAGGATTTAACACAGAGAGGTTTGTTGTTTAAGAGGGACGTTTGGTAGAATTATGTATTAGAATTAGATATAGAGGGAAGGTTTGAACAACAGCAACAACAACAGATATTAACAGCAACCACGAGGGAAATCTCTATCATCTTCCAAAGCTGATTGTGCATATGAGCGCTCTTCATTAGTCTTCTCTCTCTCTCTCTCTCTTTCTCTGTCTTTTGTGCAGCTCATTTCATCCAGGTTGCTCATTATATAAATAAATATATACACATTTTTTATGTATAATGGAGCTTAAAGTATTTCACTATAGTATATCTTATACTTAAAGGTATAGTAGCAATAGTAATGATATTACATATATATGTTCATAGAAATTATTATGATTAGCATTGCAAAATGTACAGTTTTGCAGTTTGGCTCCTTCCACACACACTCGTCAACTCATCCGCACACATATGTACATAAGTTAATCGGCAGAAGGGAAGATTGACTAACCTAACCTACCTAATATTATCTATAGAATGGCGACAATAATAAGTCAAATGGAGGTAGAATTATTATTACAACAGCAGCAGCAGCAGAAGAAGAAGAAGAAGCTTATTCTCATCATCATCTGCTTTTAAAATAATATAATGGGGAAACACAATAGGAAATTGTTAGAGGAAGGGCTGACTGGCCAAATTAACTCGATCTTCTTCTACTTCTTCTTCTTCTTCTGCTTTTTTCGTCTTTCGCCTCCTTCCCATTCTTATTGTTGTCGTCGTTGTTGCTCTTCCACTTCTTTTTCTTCTTCGTCTTTTTCCCCTCGTTTTTATTTTTCTCGTATTATTAAGATTATTATTGTTGCTCACTGTCATCATCATAAGACTCAAATCTACATACCTCTTTCAGGAAATATAGGACTATATGCTCCGCTATGTATGTTCAGATACTTTTTTTTTTTTAAATTTAGTAAAATTCTTGCAGGATATTTGAGGAGGATTGTGAGGAGATGGTGACATCAATAAAAGATTACAATAGTGCACGATGAGGGAAGCCCAGAAAGAGAGAGAGAGGGAAAAAAAGAGCAAATTGTTAGGAAAATGAAGCTGACGATATATGAGAGAGAATAATAATAATAATAAAAAGAGCAAATGAGAAATAAAGTATCTCTCTCTCTCTCTCTAGGTATTTTGTAATATAGTATAAGTATAGAAATGGATATTGTCCTAGAATTTTTCAACAGCCGATGAGATGAAGAAGAATTTTCATTGAATTTTATATTTTCCGTCATTAATGAGATATAGATGTAGAAGTATATGTCATTCAAGGAATGTTATTACGATACGATGCTACTGACTTGCTACTAGACATTTCTTTTTTCTCTCTTCTGGTTGATTCTCATCCAACATTCTGCATATTATGTATTGGCATACCTATATATTAATTTTGTTTTATTCCTTTTTTCCTCCGTATATTAAATACTTTGGAAATTTGCAATATATGGAATGTTATATGTATGCAATGTAGGTAGTATGTTGGTAGGTTTTTTGAATGCCGTTAAAAGAGATGAGTCAATCATGACGGTGCGGCCAATAAATAGGTTTTAGCCAATTTAATGATGAGTATTGGGCCAAAAGAATGTGCAGAATACAGAGGATAATATGAGTGGCATTATATAGTGTTTGTTTTGTTGCTGGGTTTTGGGTCAGTCGGAGGAGCGTGTGTAATCAATATAGAAATTGCTTCTTCTCTTCTTTTATTTTGATCTTCATCATCCTCTTCTTATTCTTCTTCTTGTTCTTCTGGTTTCTGGGTTAAAGACGGTGGAGATTTGCTATTCTCCTTATTATTGTTATTATTCTTACGGCAAATTTTGGAAACCATGCTCATGTTTTACAGCTCAATTATAGTGAATTAGTACAAAGATGCGGAAGGAATAAGGAATATGATATTTTAGTGAGTTCCATTACTTCTGTATTATCTCATTGGGGACATTTTCGATGTTTTCTTTGGTTGGGCAACTTTATTGTTGTTGTGTAAAAATAATAATTGATTTTGTAAAAATAATAATTTGTTTTGTAAAAATAATAATTTGTTTTGTAAAAATAATAATTTGTTTTGTAAAAATATATTTTGTTATAAAGTGAATTTTTTAAAGCTTTAATTCTGATGAGCTTTCCTCTTAATCGCACGCAATTTTTTAGTTTCTTTTTTTTTAAATTTTATTTATTTCGTGGAATTCCTCATCAACCAATATATTGACAGTCACACGCTCACATTGATTTTCATACTGACGGGCGTGATGACGACACACGTCAGAGATGTTAAAATTCCTATCTCTTTACTCACTCATCGATACATGAAGATTCTATGTCAAAATCAATACAAAAATATTTATCGAGGAAGAAATATTATTCTATATAAGTATATAGTTGTATTACACTTTAAATTATGATTAGCTGGAGGTGCCTTGCATGCCCGTCAATCAAAATACTTCTATAACAATGCATATACAGATGGTTTTAGGCTATTGAAGAAAGTGCAGAATAAGAATAAAAAAGGTTTCTCACTTTTAATAACTCTCTACTTCAATTCTTATTAATTAAATTAAATCAAAAAATCCTATTAATTCGCAATGCAGTTTGATTTAATTTGGAAGACTTATTATACTTAAAATAGTATTACATTTACTGATTCCGTCAAATTTTGAAACGAGAAATTCCCAATTCCCCTGCCCTACACACGTCAAATTTCTTGCATTAAATTCTTATACTTAACGTAAATCCCCTATACCCTTTAAGTCCCGTGTCTGCTTTAAATCTTATTATATGTATTGGTTCCCCGTGTATAGTTTCTGACATTAAGCCTGCCTACATAGTCCATGATTTAACTTCCTCACATTTACAGATTGAAGGAGAACTCCTGTAACTTTTGTTCACATATATTAAATTAAATTGCATTCTTTGTCTTCTTCCCTTCCACAAACTTTTGTCACATATTACTTATAAAATTTTATTCCATGGGTAAGGGACTTTTGCGGCCAAATATTATTTGATCCTTTCTCTCTCAAGGATTTTCTTGTAGATGGAGAAGAAATAGTAAAGAGGAGAGATAGAGAGAGAAGATCTTAGTAGAGAGGAGAAGTGTACAAGGAGATGATTATGTTGATGCTGGTGATGATGATGATGATGACAATGAGGACGAGATGAAGAGACGAAGTTAAAATACGACACGACTATATAAAATTTCTATTATAAATTCTTGACAGCATTACTTTACATGTATATACGTACATGTATGTGTGTATAGGTATATAGTTAAAGATATAGGTATACTTACCTACTATATAAGTATACGTATAGTAGGTAGGTGTAATGTATATAATATCTCATTCTCTATGCTCCAGCATTGTTTTCCCCCCTTTGTGGAACATCCTCACTCCATTATGATTATTGTTATTATTGTGATCCCTTCACCCGCTTATATGATTCACTTAAGACAAGGGTTTGTTTTCCACGACAAACTTCCCAATTATTCAAGGGATATACAAAAATCATATAGCTTAGTCATAATGTTTATAGTATAGTACATATACCCTTGTAAGTATCTATATATGTGGGAATCTCCATTAAGGAAACCAGGGGAGCAGGATTCTTTAGCTCTCTCTCTCTCTCTCTCTCTCTTAATTCTACCTCTTGAAAATTCTGCTACTCCTGCTACGCTACTTCTCCCATGTACTTTTCAATCTCCGCACTTCTCCACCATACACACCGCATACTTTTCCTATGATTTCCACAGTTACAGGGAGGAGGGAGGAGAAGCCCATTAACTCTCTTTCTCTCGCTCTCTCTCTCTCTCTCTCTCTCGGACTTTTGTTTGGGTTTGGGGACACATGAATGTTTTCTTCATCTCTTCAGTGTGAGTGTCGTCGTCGTCGTCGTCGTCGTCGTCGTCTGTTGTATAAAGTGATGATGAGGGAAAGTGTGTGTGCGTGTGTATGTGTGTTAGGGATATGGAATGATGATGATCATCATGATGATGACGACGATTCGTGGAAACTGTGGAAAGGAAGAACAAGAGAATATTTTAAAGAGTCCTATATATTTCCGCTATTAAATGAGAGGACTCTTATATTCTTATTATGATCCTCCGCCTTCTCCGAGGAGCTCTGCCATTGAAACGGGAGAAAGTTTTAGGGACAGTAACTCACAAAGTCTTTGGTTCTTGGACTTCTCTTCTTCTTCTTATTCTCGTATTCTTCTTCTCTTCATCTTCTTCTCCTCCTTATAGTCTTCCTCATCTCCTTCTTCTTCTTCTGGCATCCTTAATGCCCGTATCCCTAGATCTAATGTCATGGTAACTTCGTCGATCTTCTCTTCTCTTATTCTCCTATTCTTATCCTTTCTGCTTTCTCAAGCAGAGTTTCTCCGTGGTTTCTCAAAAATCTCCTATTAGAAGGTAGATACACGTTTTCTCAGGTATTCTAATCTAAATTGCGGAGTTTGTGGGGATATTCGGAGTTCCGGTCTTTATATTGGAAGCTATGTGGTGAATAATTCTGCCCCGATGTTTCCCCCACCCTCTCTCTCTCTCTCTCTCGGGTTAATTTGATTGGAAAAGTGAATTTGCGGGAGTAATATGGATGGTCGGGTTTTTTATTTTAAATAGGATTTTTAATCCTGTAACCTCCAACCTGCCGCTTCTGGCTTTCTGTCTAGTTCTTTATATAGTATAGGTATAGTTATGCATCTCTCTATATGTATGTCTCTCTGCCTATATGTCGCTGTTGTTGTCTGTGTCCCCGCCCACCCCACAGCAGTCGACGACGACGACTGTTGAGAAAATCCTGGTGGCAATCAATTTCCTCATTTTTGTCGCTCCATGGACCGGGCGCGGTAGTGGATTAGATTTAAAGTCAAATGATCAAGGGTGCGTTTGCTGAGAGACAGAAAGAGTGAGAGAGAGAGAGAAAGAGACAGAACAGTTGGGGGAATTAACATAGGGAAGATTATGTGAGTGCGAGGAGATGAGCTGAGAGACATACATATGTACGTAGTGGGAATAGGAAGGGGATTATGTTTGTATGTGCGCCAAGTAGAAGAAGAAGAAGCACTGGAAGTAGAAGAAGTAGATGAAGAAAAGCACCAAAGAGTAAAGACGAAGTTGAAGAAGAAGACACTATACTTCTTTGTCTTATAGATACTTGTATATATACTTATGTTTGTATCTGTCAACTATAGATATACTTATACGTTATATCCTTACATTATTACTCTATTACCGCAGTCCTCAATATTCGGGGAAGTATTGCTCCTCAACTCTACTCCTAATGCTTTATTTTAATACTTCGCCATATAGTCTCATCATGATATAATATACATACATTGTCAATATAAGTATATAAAGAAATGTATATATGCAAACTATACTTGGAATCTCAAAAGTTACTAACTTCAAACTTCAAGCCCGCAAGTATTGTGGACTGTTCAAGTTTCAAGAGAGTAGGTCTGAATGTTATTATACATAGATATAGATAGATGCATTATATACATAAAGGTATCCATATATAGGTATACTAAATGCATGCATATAGAGAACATTATTGGATTTTAAGGAGTATCACACTACTGGAGTGTATGTACGAGGCTTGAAAAATTCACTTGTGGGAAGATACCTATTACTATAAGTATGTGTATGTATTAGTACATATGTACATACTATGTATTAGATGTACTCACCTATGTGTATATAGTATATAGATACTCTGTAATATCAGGACAATACTATACTGCATGGAGATATACTGCGGAGAAGTGGGGAAGATCCACTCAAGGGCTATCATCCACTTTGCATATATTTCAGTCGACGGAGTCCGTTTTCGTGAATGGCCTCGTCCTGCTCGTTCTCTACGATGATATACTTATAAGTATAGGTATAAGTATATATATACCTAGATACTTTTTAGCTATAGGATTATAGCTCTATTATTATACATGTAAGTAGGTACATATGTTTATATCCCATGTATACTAACTTCATTTTCGTGAGGTTATATAATATAACTGAATTTGATGTAGGATTTTATATTTTATTTGAGTGATTTGATGTAAAATATTGTATAAAGTGAATTTTTGTGGGGTAATGTATTGGGTTACTATAAGTACTTATAGTATATAGGTATAGCTTAAGCTATTTACATAGATGTACATACTTGAAATTGAGACTGGAGGCCGGATAATGTTACAGATATATACTTATGTGTTATAGGTATATATAGGGAAAACGTGAAGAGCGAACTTTATTTGCAGGTATTATGAGAGAAGGTTATTCAGTGTAAAACACTTTTTTTGGGGCTTCACACATGTCTTTTATTATTGGGAATCTCGTCTCTCATTCTTCTTGTTGTATACAGCCGCCGACACAGAGGTTTTGAGTTTTTGAGTATGGCTCTCCGTATTTTTCTCCCTCATCTCTCCTTAACTCACTCAGTCACTCAGGCAGTCAGAATAGTAGAGAGAATAAGTGTGGTGAAATAAAAAACAAGTGTGTGGATCCTCCCGGGGCATGCATGCTAAATAAAGCCTTGGAAATGCTCCGGCCTCCTCCCATTGTTTCTAATAGTTCGTATCCAACTATGTATGTACCTATATGAGATTACACACAATGTGTATTATTTACATATATGCATTATATAGATACATAATAATAGGCGGTTTGGCAAAAAGAGAGACCCTATGGCCTGAAAGTAGTAAATAAGAGACGGGGAATATTATTGCATATGGGATTTTTGGGCTGGAATTTATACATACTTGAAGTAGTAGTACTACTAGACTTTTGTAGAGTATAGAGTAAATCATCGGCGAAGGATCTCTTAAAGTACCAACTTCTGCATTGAAGAGATTGATATTGGTACTTATTATAGGATCCAATAAATATACCTATACTTATATAATATTGGAAATTTAAGCCTTTTTTTGGCTACAGATTTTTTTCATGTATCTACACAGAAAAATTGGAACTCCTATAAAAGTTTTTGAACTGTCAGCTGATTTCGGTATGATTTTGTAGAGATTTTTGGGTGGAGCACATATAGTTTTGTATTATTTTTATTTTTCAATTTTGAACAGACACAAATTATGGAAATAATTTTCAAAAGCTAAAAAAGATTCTGCACTATACATGTATATATAACTTCATGTTTTATTTTGTGAAAATTGTAGAGCTATAGGATTTGTGTATCTAACTGTAGCTGTAGCTAAATAAATTGTAGCGACACTTTGTATCTAAAACAGTTGTCGGCTATATGGATACAACGGAAGATGAAGGTTTTTAGAGCCTGCGTTGCTTTTTACGAGTTCCAATTTAACGGAGAGGGCAGGATGACGGAGATTGTGGATGGAACAAGTGGTTTTCCTCCTCATTCGTGACTCGGAGGGACTTTACTTGTACTTTTATTATTATTGTGGGTTTGCTCACACGTGAAGGAGTAAAAGGAGAAGACGATGGAAAAGACTATAAGAAGAGGAAGAAGAAGATGATGATGATGATGGGATCGCGCGAATCTGTGGTCGGAGGGTTGATAATTTATGAGTCATTTAGCTCATCCATCAATTGACCATTATCGTATCATCATATGCGCTGGGACCTGACTGACTAAATTCCGCTCAGGCTATACTTATCTCTCTCTCTCTCTTCCTCTCTCTGTCTTTCGGTCTCTTGCACCGTTTTTATCCTTCACACTCACATAACACATAGACACTCATCTTCTCTCTCTCTCTCTTTCTGAAGTCGTCTTCTTGACCTTTTACTCCTCATTTTCGTCTTCCTCTCTCCATCGTCTGTCTAAAAGAGTCCGTCCATCCGCGTACTCTTGGGAGAAAAAAGTTTTCAGAGTGGCTGGCTTGTTGGTTGGTCTCTTATTCCCTTCCTCAAGACCAAAAGACTTTGCACACATCTCCCCCGAGTCAGCCTTAACGACAGCTTGACATGTTTTCAAAGTCTCCGACCTCCGAGTCTCTCTCTCTCTCTCTCAAGCTCTCTCTCAAGCTTACTCTCTCTCTCTCTCTTTCTTTCTTTCGTACTTACTTACTTACTTACTCAAGCTTTAAACTCTTGGAATAGGATTTGATTCTTATGTACAAACTTTTTCTTGTTGTTTCTTTTTCTTTGACTTCTTCGTCTTTCTGTATTTGTATGTAATATGTGTATATACTTAGATATATTTAAGTAATATATATTTAAAGTATTTAAACTTTCTGTCCGCAACTTAAAAATACTCTGTCCGCCTCCCAAGAAATAATTGAGGAAAAGTTGTTGTCAAATATTTTGCCGTGGTGATAATCTCTTTGCTTTTGCAAGTTGCAACACTTATTGATTTAAGGCAAACTTTGAGTTTAGTCAGGAACTTAATAGCTTTGTCAACTGTTTAATGGCGGATCAATTTAATACTGTACAGATATGAGGTATATAGTAGATACTTATAGTTACCTAGTTGATCTTTAAAGGAGCTGTAAATTTTGTCACAGAAGCTGTGAGAATGGCGTTGACATACTATAAACTATGTTTTTGTTGTTGTTGTTGTTCCTTTATTTATGTTGGGATTATCTCTATCCCACATAGACTCATCTCTTCTTTTCTGTCACAGATGAGCTTTGATTTAATTGCTTTTTTCACATGCGTTTTATACGCTGAAGGAAAAAAAGTAGAATTAATTTTATTCAGTCGTAAAGTCAATAATAATAATAATAATAGTTTTGCGTTGTTGGGATTTTAATGCATATATAGTGGAGGTTTTATTATGAAATAACAGTTAAGACTGTAATTCAATGGTATAGCTGTAAATGCTAATTAAATAGTTAGTTATATAGTTGTTGATATAAGTATATGGTAATTTCTCATATATATACAGATAGTAGTGAGTGTTGTGTATAGTTATTTCCAAATGAGTTATTGCCCTGATAAACCGGCAGTTAGGACGATTAATTTAGTAATTTTATATAGTTTGGGTAATTATTCTCGACTTTATGAGCGTGTATCTTCCCTGTTTTTTCTCTCTCTCTCTCTCTCTCTCTCTCTCTCTCTTTATTTTGCGGGAAGATCGATAAGACTTTGAAGTGGTCTTCTTTGTATATGTAATAAGTAGTAGATATGTAGTAGATGTAAGTACAGCTATTTTTCTTCTATATGGACTCGCCATACTCTCTGTCTTCTAGCCGTGACACGCACTTATTATTCTACTGCTGATAGTATAGCTTTGTTATTAGCTTGTATAAAGCTTCTAATTGTTTTTTTCGTATTCAAATATTCCTCTTAATTCTTATTGTTGTGCCGTGATAAATCTTGTATAGTTTAGTTTTTTTCTCTACTTTTCTACTACTACTACTATTACATTTTTCATCTAACCCTTTCGGCTGGTTTTGACGATGGATTCCTCTACTTCACTCTGAAAATCATCATCATCGGAAATACAAAAATTCTATTTAACACACACAAGTCACTATAACTATAGTAACTATAAACTATAGCAGATATACACGTTTGTGTATTATTGCTGGGAGCAAGTAATTCGCCACATGTTCCACATGCTGTTGTAGATATACATATGTTTGTGTGTCTGTGTTTTTTGGTTTTGGTGTTGGTTTTGACTGAAGGCGAGCAGACAAAAAGAGGAAAAGCTTGAATTCCCTATCGTGCAATAAGAATCCTTAATCGCTTCCACCACCTTGTACTGCTTCTGCTGCTGCTGCTGTTATGCTATGAATTATATCTCTTTCTGAAATTTCCCTACCCGCCTCAAACTCCCAATCTTATTTTCTACATCTTTTGTATACTACTTCTATCTCCATGTGTTGATATCTCCTCCATAATATTTCTGTATGAAAATTGTGTACACATGGAAATCATGTCTGGTGTATGAAAATTTAAGTTCTTCTTCGTGGAAAATTGAACCTTCCTCTCGATTACTACATATATAGAAATTTTGAAATTAACTTTATGACTCCATATTTTAGAAGAGTAGTAGTATACATTTAAGTAGTAAGTGGATAGGGAGAGGAAGAAGAGGAGCATATACATATATGAAATAATTTTGAGTATGGAGTGTAATAATCATACATAACATATTATATGATATGATGAGTGAGTATTATCTGTGTATTATGAAAAGAAGACATGTGTGAAGGTTATATTTGGACAATAATAATTTAACAGCCTGCGGCTTCTATGATGAACAATCTACTATATAAGGGGTTAGTTTTATGTAATAGTCAATGTTGTTTGGCTTTTGGTTTGGTTTTGGTTTTTGGGTTTTTGAGAGATTTCGATGGAGCGATAATATTTTTCAAAGCCTATAAGTATATAATATGATGGAACCTCCTCTTTTGTTCCGGCCTCTCGGAAATTTCCTGAGCAATATAATAAAAGGGATTTTCTGCAATATTGGGATATTGGGGTGGCTCCTTATTATTCATATAAATATTATATTATAATCATATCTATATACTTGTCATATATTTTTACATAATAGTTGATAAGTAATAAGTACTCTTTATACACTTTTGGGTAATAACCCTTTTTTTAAAAGAATATTGACCATATATGTACATTGTATGGGTGAATTGTTGTACCCAGTCATTATTATTATTATTTATTATTTTATTGAGAAAAATTTATCTCCCCAAGGAAAAATCGCTAAGAAGAGAATTCTCAAATTACCTGCTGAATTCAAAAATATAAGTATAAATTTTGTTTTTATACACAAATTTTTTCGTATTTATTATAATTTCCAGTAATTTCGTGTATCCTAGAGATATATACTTAAATAGTATGGGGAAGTATGGACGTATATAAGTATAGTAAAATTATTGAGGATCTATAAACTACATATCTCTTATAGTAAAATATTATTTGTTGAGTATCGTTGAGAGAAATGCTGAGGATAAGATAGATAAGGATGATGGATGAGGAGCGGTTTTGATCAAGTCAAGTCCACATATATTCCCTCCAGTGACCCGGATCCGCTCTCTCTTTTCTGGTTTTCTCCCGCTTTTGTAGTAGTAGTAGTTGTTGTTGTTCTTGCTGCTGTTATTATGTTTCCTCTCTCTCTCTCTCTCTCTCTCTCTCTCTCTTGAGCTCTGTGGCCCTCGTATGTCTCCCTCATCTGTCCTTTGATTATTATATCCATCGCTCTAGTATTATATAGTAAAATTACTATTAAATTATATCTCGTTTTTATTTATGACCTCAGATTTCACTTCCAGATTTCCTGTCCAAAATTATGAAACTTGAACCCACAGAGGTTGGGGAAGCTTCAGGAGCTTCTACATACTCTATACATATACTTATATATACCTATATCCATACTCACAACACAAATAGCAAAAGCAGCAGACTTCACACTCATGTCAAATTCAGTTTTTTCGGCTGACTCTCTGACCGATGCTTGTCTGTTGACGTCCGTTGGTTCTTCTCTTGTATCATCTATCTCTCCATAGTCTTCTTGTTCGTCTTTTTTAACTTTTAAGAGCCATCAGGAACAGCCGTTGTGGGCGAGTGATGGTCTGACGCTTTTGGACCTGCAGGCCATCGTCCAGTCCAGTCTTCTCTCTCTCTCTCTCTCTCTCTCTCTCTCTTGTTCTTTTTCTACACTCTAGAACTAAAATTATATATTATAGATGTATGTACATAGTATACAGTAAGTATGTGTCAGTCTTGGAGGTAGTAGGTATAGTTATATTAAGTATGCCGTGTGTGCTTGTGGTACTTGTGAAAGTATAGGTATGTGTGTATTTTTCCTGTTGGGGATTTATCCCGTGCACTTCTTCTTATTATTATTCTTTTCCTCTCGTCGTCCCGTGTAAAAGTAAGTTCTAACGTGGAATTAATGTATACATGATTTTATGATTTTGCCTGACTCTTCGTGCTATAGGTGAATTTTACCGTGTGTGTGGTGTAAAACTTGTTATATGGTTGCTGGATTATCATAAATACACATACCTTATTACATGTTGTACAGTTTTCAAGTTATGCACTTCTTATGTGTATAGTGAAGGATTGTGTTCAGCACTATAAGATCACTCTATACCTTAACTTAATACTATAAGTATGGTTATACATATATGGCTCTATGTATATATACTATATCTTATATGTATGTATATGTCTGGAGATTGAGGCCTTCAGACTGGAGATTGGTGGAGTTGAGTTCTCATATAGGTATACTTATATATATAATATGCAGTTTGGAGAAGGTATTTTTTATTATTATATATATGATTATTTATTAATAATACCATGTTATATGAGAGCTTACATGTATTAGGTATACTTCTAGAGATATAATTTTCAGTGTATAATATTTATTATATATACTTCTATGTAGTTTTTGTCGTTGAATGATTGCTGTTGGCAGTGCAAAATTTGCTGCAGCGGTGCAATTACATGTAAATCGATAGGCTGTAATAATAATAAGTGTGCATAGGTATATACGTAAGGTGTGGTGTGGTGTGCTGGTGCACCCTTCCATCCTTTCCAAGTCTAATCTACACTCCAGCAACAACCACACTTTGTCTTTTTATTCCTTCGTATTGTACTTTTATGTATATGAACATAGTATATAGCTATAGGGAATAGTAGTCCGTGCATGAGCAATTACGTGTGTGAGTGTGTTGTGTTGTGTGATGTTGTGTGAGTGTGTTGTGTGCAAGGCAGATGATGATTACTTGTTGTTATTGTTGTTGATGTTGTTATATATGTTATGCGTATAATGTTCCATGTTCGTCTTGTGAGGAAATCCTCGTTCTCACTGAGCTTTTCCAATCTCCTGTATTAATCAGATGGCTTTGTGCATGAGGATGGGCCCTCCAGTCCTCTCTCTCTCTCTTTTGGAGGATTGCGTGTGCAGACATGAAGCTTATCTGATCTTTGGTTTGGTTTGGAGAAGAAGAAGAAGAGGAACAACAACAACAAGACTATTTTCAGTTTCTCTATTATTTTTATTTCTATTTCTTCTTCTTCTTTTTCGTCTTCATTGTGACAGCAGGGCTGTTCAATTAAAACGTAAAATCCTGGTTAGACGATGCACTTGAATGGTTTGATTTTCTATACTGATACATTTATATATATGTATATATATATATATATAAAGTATATTATACACATATATGTGCATAGGTAACTATATATAAATTTGGCGGCGTTTTCATATTGGAAGCCGGTTGATATCAGAAAGCAGGGACATATCATACTACTTACTATACTTTGTAAGATTGTGGTGGGATTGTGGAAGGGCGACCGGTCCTACTATTTCTCGTGTGGTTGTGTTCGTCCGTTGTTAACTTATTTTGTTTTTTAGTTGTTCTGGTGAGTTCTTGTTGTTGTAGTTGTTGTTGCTCCTTGTCCTTCTGCTGTCCAGACCCTTCGTCTTCTTCTCGTCCGAGAAAGAAACAAATTGTAATTAACCCTGATTCTTATTATTGTCCTTGTTCCCGACAACAAAACTTTTTACTTTTACAAGCATGTTCACGTTGTCAGTATCATTGTTCGGGGAATGTGTTCATATAATTATTATTCGACTTCTGGAGGAGCATAACTGACTTTCGATGTACAGTTTTAAGGATTTTTTCTATTATTTTTAGGATTTTTCAGATGTTTTTCTATTATTTTTTTGGATTTTCAGATGTTTTTCTATTATTTTTTAATTTTCCATATTTTCGTCTATTATTTTTTAATTTTCCATATTTTCGTCTATTATTTTTTAATTTTCCAGATTATTTTTCTATTATTTCTGGGAATATAATACAGAAAATTCTGTATAGAAAACTGCATATAAAAATATAGAAGCTACCTGTAAGCCTGTAAGTATAACTATAGTATGTTAAATGAAATGCTCAAGGATTTTCGTCCAATTTTACTCCATTTCTCTCATTTGTTTCTCTATGTATAAGTATATGGGTTTCCTTTTCCTTGTCTTGAAGAAAAAATTGTCCTTTCGGGAAATTCCTGACGGTTGTTCCAACAAGAAACCTTACTATAACGTTTGAGCATATTGTCGGCATTGCGGGATCTGTACTTGTATAGTAGTAGTACGTATTATGTATTATGCGTGTATAGATCTCTCTTCTCTGTATTTATGTCATTTGTTCTTCTCGTTGTTAGTCGTGGTATGTATTTGTGTGTGTGTGTGTCTGTGGAGCATATGCTTAAATGCTGGGCTGGCTGAGCTCGCAAAGGGAAAAAGACCATCCATGTACATACGTATCTACTTGTTGTTGTATACGCTTGTTGTAGATAAATGTCCGGATAAAGGCCTGTGGAGAATGTGGAGTCCCTAATTTAATTAACATATTTATTTACTCGAGCTATTCTATAAGGAACCGCCGCGTGTTTTTTTCTCTCGTCTTCTTGTGGAATTCTAGATTTATTTCCTCTTGTCTCCTGGAATCCGTTGGGGGAACTTGGTTTTTTTGTTGTTTTGTTTTTTTTTCCTGACTTTCAGGGAAATATTAATTGCCCGCTTTTATTTTTGTATATATGATAGAATTATTTTTTATTGCTGGTAAATTACACAGGATCTTGAATTTTCAAAGCTTTTCTGGACTTCATAAATTATTTTTTTAATTATTATTTTAATTATTTTTTTTATTATTATTTTATTTTACGACATTATTTTTTGCCTTTTTGGAGAATTTTGTATAAGAACTTTGATTATATTTAGCGATGTAAAAAAATATCATTTTAATAAAGATTCCACAATTACTTTGAATAGGGATTTTAAATGAGGTTTTTGCCTTCTCCTGAGAATTTGAGCATTAATTTTTAATTTTGTCCAGATGGATTCCCAATAATGACTTCTCGTGTGGTAATTTTGAGCGCAATTTGAACGGGATTTTAGCAGGAGGAGGAGGAGAAGAAGAGTAAGTTTTGATAGGGAAATTATGCAGTAGCAAGAGTAAATGTCAATAATATCTCTACGGCCGGGCCATGGCGATGGTGGTGGTGGTTGTGGAAAAGATGTCGGAATGGATAGATTTTATACTTTATATACATATACAATGGAGTTTTAGAATCTGTGTATATTTTTAATGTACGTGATAGATAATAATAATAGTGTGGAGCGCGCGATGAGGTTCTGTTTTCTGTATTATAGTATAGCTTAGTAGTACAAGATTGGGATATGGGGGTTGTTTGAGGGTGGACTAAATGGCAGGGAAATAAAATTGTTTCCGCATGCAAATGATGACGCTTCTGCTTCCGATTTCCCTCTTTTCTCTCTCTCTCTCTCTTTCTCTGACTCATGCCATCTCAAGCCAGCCAGTAGTTCCCCACTCCCCGGGACTACCAATATAATATTATATCTGATTTTCCCAAGCAGATTTTAATGCCTTTCTAACGTCACCCGATCCATTTCTGGACCATTTACCTTCTTCTGGCGCTCTTTCCTTCCTTCCTTTTTGGGGGCCTCTACTTCTTATTATTACTACGGAGCCCTTGCCTCTCTCTCTCTCTCTCTCTCTCTCTCTCTCTCTCTGCCTTGCCTGTGGTTGACGTAACTCTTTTCACTCTCAGCAACATTTCCCCCCTCCACGGGAGGTGCTCCTGTAATTCTTCGGAATCTAATAATAATAATATATAGGAAATTCTAATATATAAATTTCTTTTTTTTATTTTATTTTAAATAATTTTCTTTTAATTTTATTTATTTTTATTTTATTTATTTGCTTGAAATTTAGTTTATTTTTTTAATTTATTTTTATTCATTATTTTAAATACTTTTTTAAATTTTATTTAAATACTTTAAAAATGAATTGTATTACGATTGAACTCACCACTACATATGAGTAGATATAAGAAGGAAATGCAACGTATAATAGTAATATATTAAGAATAGACGGGCAAATAAAGAAATTACAGAAGAAACTCCAAGTTTAGAAAAAAATGAGGCTGTTGATAGATCCCTTCCTCCTTTGGGTTACTCAAATGTGACCGAGGCGGAGGCCACATGGACTTGTGAGTAAATTACTAATAAAGGTGGCATGATGGAGGTGACGTGGAGTGGACTGCTTTTGGATAATCATGAGATCAGGAATAATAAATAAGTTCTGACAAGAGCAAATAAGGGTCCCTATAGTAGTCCTATGCGTCCGTCTGTATATTATTATTGTTCTTATATTATACATTGTTATATAATAACATAACTACCTTCATAGTAATTATTATATAGATATATACATATTTACCATGTATAGTTATACCCCAGATAATTTTTTTAACTTCGTTATTTTTCGGCGACCCTCTCTCTCTCTCTGTGTATCTAGTTTATGCTTTAAGACTCCTGGCCCGGTCATAAATACTGGAGGTTAGGTTAGCCTAGATAGCCGGTATGTAGTAGATACCTGTATGTACGATGTACATATAATAGTGTGGACCTACAGAGAGGCCAGGGTGGTGACACGGAGGAGAAATACATATAGAGGAAGGAGAATAATGTTGTCGTCGTTGCATTTGGGACAGGCAGGCATTTAATATAGAGAGAGGGACAGAGAGAGAGAGAGAATATAAGTAATATATAAAGTCTAAATCTGCTCCTCTGTGAAAAAATGTGAGTTTTGTTGTCGTCGCGGACTTTTGTCGTCGTCGCTTTTTACGCCGTTTTTAAAGACTTGGGGGACCCCCTTCTGTCCAGCAGTCCGTGGATTCTTTCGGCAACTTTTATTTTAAACATAACAAATATACTTACTACTTATATATGTATACTTGTTGTACTTATGTAATTTTTCAAATTTTACATATTATTTCCTATACTTATATTTTTACGCACTGGCATGATGAATTCTCCTATGTATACAAGTCCGTGGTATATGATCTACATATCGTCGGCGGCAGGTCCCAAAGTACCAATTTCTATACCTTCAACACGGACATTGGTACTTTTTGATACTTCACCGAGGGTGTGCGTAAATGAAGGTCTAAGGCTATATGCTTTCTGTATAGGCCTGGCCGCCTCGCTATGTTTTCTGTACTTATAGGCCTAGCTATATGGTTTCTGTATAGCCGAAGCTATGTTCTCCATGGTCCTTTGTGGGCTTTGTTGTCCTTGTCGTAGCGCCGACGTCTCTGTCTTTTTATTATTATTATTACGACGATGATGATGATGATTACTTGCACAAGACCAGGGTTATATACTTATATGTGTGCTTTTCTCTTCTCTCGTGCTGCCGTCGTCGTCGTCATTCCAGGCCGTGATTTGCATCTTCCTTTTTGAGTTTAGCTTTGCTTTAGCTACTAAAACATTCTGTCATTGAATATTACCGGGGGATTGGGGATTGCGTAATACATTAGATGTATGTGTAGGGGTATAGATAAGCTTATTTTGTATACTCTATAGTATACTACTACTACTACTACTACTACTAGTGTGTAGGTAATACTGTATAGATAAGTATATCTATAGTACATCTTATGTGTATATATACTACGACAATATTAAAAACTCCCGAGGATTGACGGCCGTCAGGTCAGGATGTCTAGTAGGCTGTTCTCTTTGAATGGGTTGAGAATGTATTCGCGGCAAAAAGTATTTTTCATATAGGGAGCGTAATTGTGCGTAAGAATGCGTAAGACGCAGGGGGCTGTCGTCTCCAGACAACTCTGCTGAGTGAGAGTCTTGGAATGTCCAGTAATGTCCACGCCGCATTGTTGTCCGCATTTTAGCTTCTTCCCATATCCCCATATACTATAGCCCTTTACTATATGTATATTATAAGTTATTTTACCTATGGAATCACAATTATTTTATAGATATATTTGACAGTTTTAAATAATTAAATAAAAATAATAATACGTAATAATATTCTAAAAGAAATAATTATTTTTCTTATCCTTACATTTTGTAATTCAGCGCAGGATTTTTGAATTGTCCCCCCGCGGAAATTTTTGAAACTTGAATGGTTTGTTTGTAGTATGGGGATTTTAAATTGTCCATAGTCCAGTATAGTGAGGAAAGCAAAAGTGGGCTGCTCCGCGGTAAAAATCTTCAAGTGTCCTCTGGCGCTTCTTGGAAAAATATAACATCCTGAAGGAATGCAAAAAAATCTTTTTAAAAAAATAGAAGATGTAGGCCGGGGAGTTTAATGCCCGCGATCTTTTTTTTCTCATCTTTTGCTCTTTTCCGTCTTCTCCTGTGCTTCTATCTTTTACTCTCTCGCTCTCGGTACATTTTCCCTCGTCCTCTTTCTCTATCAGACACACATTTCCACACATACGTACGCACACACGCGAGCAAGGACAAGAGCGTTATTAAATGGGAAACTGCTCATATATACTTATACTCTTTTGCTATTCATCGATTATTTTCTCCGCCACACACTCACACACATACAAAACACACTTTTTACGTTGTAAACTTTATGTATATTCTATTTATAATAGGTACACCCACCCCCTCTTGATAGCTTCCAGGACTTTCAATTTCTACACTTACTGTATGTACAGGTTCTATGGTATTAAAAAATATTTTCACTGTCCCTGCCCTGCTCCCGTTTGTATGTGCATTTCTGGTTGCTCCTTCTTAATGTGTAAAGCTCAAGCATGAAAAAAGCATTGGTTTCTATGGGCCGGGAGGCCGTTCAGAAGCTCTAAAAACCTTTGTTTGTAGGCCGGAAATGACGTATTTTGCATGTGTACCACAATTTATTTTGTATCTAATTTCTTTAAATTTTGTATCAAATCTTTAATTTTGTATTGAAATTTGTAATTTTGTATCAAATCTTTAATTTTGTATTGAAATTTGTAATTTTGTATCAAATCTTTAATTTTGTATCGAAATTTATACTTTTGTATCAAACCTTTAATTTTTGTATCAAAACTTGTAATTTTGTATCAAACCTTTAATTTTTGTATCAAAACTTGTAATTATGTTTCAAATTGTTTGACATTATATTTTTTTATAAAAATAAAACCCAAAGCAAGGAATTCCGAAAGGAAGAAAGCCTTGATGAAAGATTACGGAAAGTGTTTTCTCCTGAAAGTAAGATTGTTACCTGCTGCTGTGGTGTTTTGACGCGGCTCTGCTCGTCTTTGTTATTGTTACTTAATGGAAGTGTGCATTAGATGAAATGCATTAATACGCTGCTGCTGTTTTAATGCATTTTTGCACATGAGCCTCCCGACGTCTCTCCAGTATACTTATATAGCTTTTTCTTCTCTTTCCCGTCGTCGATACAAAAACAATGAGAACAACAGCTATAGCAGCACAGCAGCAACAACAACAACCGGAGAAGAATTGCTTCTGAGAATTTCCTGTCAATTAGCAAAAGAAGCATTAAAAGCGGCGGTGCTGGCTGCTCCTGGTTGTTTTGTTTGGTTTGGTCTACTACTGTGTAACTCGTATATACAGAAGCTTAGTAACTCTGCTCGTCCTCAAGTTGTTGCATTTCAGGAGAGAGAGAGAGAGAGAGTGAGGGGAAAGGTGGAAATGTAATATAGTAATAAGAGTGTCACCTGATCCTTTCCCAAGTCTTTCCCGACGTCCGTCCGGCCCAGCCAAGACGCAGGAGAGAAAGAGTGAGAGAGAGAGAGAGAGAGCGAACTACTACTAATGGAGTCTTGACAGCAAACTCCATTATTGTTTGTTTCCCCTTTTCCTATTTTATAGACAGGATTTTACTATTATATAGTATTATTATAAGTATACAGAGAAATATACTACGAGAGAAGATCCCAAAGTACCAATTTCCATACCTTCCACACTGCAAAATCAGTACTTTTTGATACTTGTCCGACAATATAGAGGTGAAGGATCCCAAAGTACTAATTTCTATAACTTCAACACAGAAATTGATACTTTTTGATACTTACTTGATACTCCGACGACATGGAGAAGGATCCCAAAGTACTAATTTCAATACCTTCAATACAGAAGCTAGTACTTTTTGATACTTTTTGCTTACGATATAGCTCATATTGTATACTACAAATGTTGTAGATGTATGTAAAGAAATATTCTACGATCACTACTAAATTTCTCTCTCTCTCTCTCTCTCTCTGTCTCCCACCGTGTGTTTTTGCTATATTGGTGAACCTCATCTGTTCTCTTATACTTATTTGTTGCTACTGCTGCTGCTCCTTTACTCCTGCCGCCCGGTGATGTGATGCCCTGTGAACAACCGACATTTGTAATATATTGCTCGTCTCCCCGTGAAAGGATGAGTGAAAGGAGTAAAAGCCTGGTTTAATTGCCACCACTACCACCACTGTGCCTACTCCTGACTCCGTCCTTCCCTTATATTTTGTAACCTGAGCCTTTTTGCTTAAATTCTATAATGCTCTTTTGTCCAATATGATTCCCTACATGTATTTTCCTATGGCTCCTGAACACTCATCCATTGTATAACTCATATTATTATCTTCATTTATTATTTTTCCTACCTCCGGACCGCCCTCCTCCTGGCCCTGGCGTTTCTGAGCTAGGAACATTGAGAGAATAATAGATTTTATTTTAATATCCAACCAAGCCATTAGTTTTACACGGGAATTAATTAATTTTTTCATTACGTACAAATTGCTGGAATTTTTTGATGAAATAATTAGAGATTTAAATTTATAAATTAAATTAAATCATTTTGACTGGATTCGCTGGAATACAATCGATGGAATTTAATACAAAATTAATTAAATGCAACTTAACATGCAAAATAATTAATTTAAATTCGGTTATAGTCATGTGACAATTTGATTGTTTGAAAAGCAAAATCTGGAGCAAAAATATTAAGAGCCCGGGATTTTGTACTTGGTTTGTTTTTACATATAATTATTTATAATTTTTTTTTGTAAATGATGAAGATACTTCGGAATTCTTCCTTCCCCGAAAGGAATGTTGATGGTTGGGATTGAATGAAGAAGAAGTTGTTGTCGGAATGACTGGGAAATATAGTAGTATACTTGTTGTGTATAATAAAAATAATAAATGGAGGAGCGCAGAGAAGAGATGACATATGAAGGGAGCTATAGAGTTGAAAGAATTAAATAAAAAATCTCCTCTCCGTCTATGAATGATAATGTGTCAAGTGTGAATTGATGAGAGGAATAGAGAGATGATGCTGTGACAAGGAGAGAGAGAGAGAGAGAACGCGGATCCTATGCCTATGTGTTGTATACTTGTTACTCTTACGGAGGAGGAGGAGGACAAGTTGACCAAGAAAGAGAGAGAGAAAGAGATAGAGAGAGCATTTGCTCAAACTCATGGACCTCCTAGGGTTTCGGTGGACGAGCTTCATTTTTCAATCTGACCTTCCTCCTTTTCCTTTCTCACATTCTCACACACACACAATCAATGTCATGGGGGCAGACTTTGTGGAATTCCTCTGTGCTATCTGCTCCTGGTAATATACTTGATATATGTATTTAAAAATATTTTTTTAATACTAAATATATTTATTTAGTATATATGTATATTTAAGTATAAATATAAAAACTATAGATACTACAAGCTTAGTACTATGTATAGATACTTCTACTTATTTACTAATTCTCTCATCAACTACGACCAAGTCAATAAGACATGACATTAGAGATTTCTGTCAAATTCTGTCATCATCTCCCGTTGTTTTTATTTCTTGACTTTTGATTTTGATGAATGCCATTATTAGAATTTTTTTATTTATATAATTTCCCATGTGCTAAACTAGTATATAAGTATAGTTAATGGAGTATTGTGCAGGGATTTGTTTATTTTTATCTTCCGCCGCTGCTGCCGTTGCTTCAGCTGTAGCTACTGTTGTTCTTGTAATAATGTTTTTATTTGATGAAGATCCACTTTTGATTTTGACTTTCCTCCTTTTCTCTGCATATCCTCAGCTCCATATTAAAAACAGCTGTCAGTTTTAGTTTGTTGTGGTCTTGTTTGTATATTTTAATTTCACCGACTGACAACATTAAAAAGGAGGCACGGCTAATAAGGCTTTATTAGACTTGGGTCGGTTATCAAATCCTCTTCCTTCTTCTGTCGGCCTGGCGGGAGCTCGGCTCTGGCTGGTATTGATTTTTAGGTTTTTGCGAGATTCATATTATAAAGATTTTCACAATTATACTGAAGGTTCATAAAAGGAAAATTCTCTTAACATAATTTTCAAAGAATGTTTTTTTACTTTTCTGTATATTTTCATTTTTAAATTTATTATTTAATTTACACTACAGTTTGCCAGTATTTTTGACAGAGATCTGTTATATGGAGAATTATTTAGATAAATATAATTTAATTAATTTTAAATATTTGAAACATATTTTACATCTAGAGAATTCAATGCTTTTAAATTTCCGACGAATGAATTGCTGGTGGTAGAAAAAATAAATTGAAAGGAATTCCGTTCAAAACACACAGTTTAATAATGTGCGAGACTACTATTGTTTTTGGAATGGAAAATGTGAAGAAGGTTATTGAGAGTGCGGGAATAATGTGGAAGGACAGGTTGATGTTGTTGCTCTGTGGGTAAAACAAAGTAGCGAAGATATGGCAGGATCGGTGGAACGTACTTAAAAAGACACTAAATAGCTTTTATCAGTTTTTATGACCCGGGTTGTAAAATTTCGTAGTAAGTAGAACTCCTGGAAGGCTAGCCAAAACTGCTGTATAGCAGATACATGTCCATATATAAAAGTCTCTATTATTATAGCACTCTACTCTATATGTATACACTCTATATGTGTAATATTATTTTCTATTTCTCCTGCGGATGTCGTGTTGTTCAAGTGCTGGAGATTATTTTTCTCGGCGGTTGTTAATGTTGATGTGAGGTCCTTCACACACCTGCGGCTAGCTTCGGCTCTGACTCTCTCCTTGTGGGACAAGGAGAGAGGAAACTTGTTCTCTATGGAGAATGTGCACTTGATTTTGGACAATATAGACTCATGATTGCGGGATGATGAGCAATTGTCCGTGGATTAGTCAACTGTCATAAATCGTTAGGCTTGCTTGTTCCAAGGTTTGGGCCCAACAATAAGAGCACTTTTAAAAAGTCTAATTATCCTTCCCAAGTCCCAATAACTTGTTCTGTGTGTGTAGCTAAGCTATAGGCTCCTTGTAATCAGACCTATATTGCAGTTCACCTACATAATATAAGTATTACACAAATATATACTTATTACATCTACTTTTATAAGTATATTTAACCAATGTATAGCTTTCTTTTGAGATTGTTACATATACTTACTTGTAAGTATAGAGAGGTTACGTTTAAAGTAAATGACACTTTTATGTAATGGGCATTAAGAACTCGTCGTTTTGGTTGTGTGTGTGGAATCCCTTCCTTCGGAACTTGACCAGTCTCCTTTCTATCTATTCCTATTATCCCTCCATTCCATTTCCAATAAGTCCTTCAGTTCAGGTGATCGTTTATTTGCTCCTCACAGTGGTGGTGGTGGCTTTCCCGAATTCCCTCTCTCTCTCTCTCTCTCTCTCTCTCTCTCTCTCTCTCTCTCTCTTGCTCTGTCTTTTGAGTATTTGAGCTCTGTACAGTTTGGGTCCTCTCTGCTGATATTATTTGTCCTGTAAAAGCGAGCATTCTGTGTATTTAGTTTGTATACAATACATTTTATATAGGTGGAGTATCTATTATATATATACTTAACTTATATAATACAGTATACCTAATATACAATATTACACAAGCCTAACCATCATTCGCATTATGCCTTTTAGTCGCCTTCATCATTTCTTTTCGTCAAAGTTCGTCCTTCTTCTGAAGCTTCTTCTACTTCTTCTTATTCTTATATTATTCGTCTTCGTCGTTTTCGTCTTCTAAAGATTTATCTTTCATAAGATAGGAAGTGTAAGTATGTACATCTGTATAGGAGGTGATAGGAGGTCCCCTATAGTGCTCCATCAATCTTGACTCAACCGATTTGAATGTGCCAGACAGTCATTAAGCTCTTTTTGCTTTTTCACCTTCTTAAACCTCCTCTCTTCTTCATCGTCTTTTATGTACAGATTAGGACTTCGCTCATGTATATGCAGATACGGATTTTCCTCCTTCACACACACACAATACAATGCAGACATGCAGAGAGATACGGATTTTGTCTTGTTATGTTCATATATATGTATATGTATGATTACCTTCATTTGGGATGTGATGTACAGAGATGAGATACCGTATGTATATAGTTATATAGGTATATCCAGCTTTTCTATTTAGTTTCCATTGGGTTGACCAAGTTGAATATTCTTCAAACACTTTGCTTGCTGGATGGTGATGTGTGTCCGTAAAGTATTAATGACTGTTATTGAAGTGCTTCGTGAATGTTGCGAGAGAGAGTCTTTTTCCTTTGCAGTCTTCATTTATTCTCAACTTTGAAGTATATCTACATAAATAATGTACACGTTGACTGCATTAGTACAAACGATGTTAATCCGCCTTGGAATTCCGTCCCCCCATATATATCTGTACTAGAAATATCAAAACAAACGTTTAAAATAAAGGTTGGGAAATTAAAATGAACGAAATGGACGATTGTTTGAAACGTTTCAAGTGCAAGTTTCCCACATGAGTCAATATAATTTTAGCCTTTACATTCTCTATCAAGCCCCTGGCAGTCAAATGGAATTTGGTTTCTTTTCACAAACCTTATTCATCTACCTTACGTATATATAATATGTCTTCATTGTGAGAGATAATTTTTTTTTCTCTAGTGGAAATTATATTTGGAAAATAATTTTCAAGGTATTTGTATCTGTGTAATGTATTGGTTTGTATGTTGTTTAGTTGTTACGGAGGAAGAGAGAGAGAGATGAATTTTTTTAACCATACAAAACTATTTTATTTGTGGAGGCAGGAAGGTATTTCATATTCCTGTGTGTGTGAGTGGACGTAGCAAGGTAGATATTATGTCTATAATAGTAAATGAAGCGTGTATAATGTAATGTAATCCCTATCACCTGTAATTAGCTAAAAGGAGTAAAAGGACGGAGACGCTTGTCTTGCACAAGGCTTAAAATGGTCTTTTAAACTAATAATAATCATTAGTTGGTTTGATTCCTTGACCCTTGAAAATCTCCAGGATCTTCTCCTTCATCTCCGTCGTTTTTTCTTCTTCTTCATCATCATCACCATGATCTTATAGTGAATTAACACTTCTTGAGCTGACTGACTTGACTTGAGAGGGCCTTTTGGGCTTGTGGGAAACTTGTTTTTTTTTCCACGGTGGTGGTGGTGTGGTGGTTTGGTTGTTGGTGCTCTATTGTAAAACTTGTAATTCCTAAGATGTAATACATAAGACATGATAATGTACAATATAATCATTGATGTAATATATTATGGCTCTGCAGGTTACGGATAAAATATCCCCATGTACTTATTATATACATAGGCAACACGTAGGGAGATGCACCTCTATAAGTATATTACCTGTGTGATGGAGCCCAGAGTAAAAATAATAATAAGAAGGTTCATATCGACAAGCTTTTAACTTGATCCTGAACGGGTCCTCTTCAATACATAATGGAGTGTTGAGAATGCCGGAGCTAATAATATTGTTGTCGTCCCTTATATGTGGAATAGAATTTTTTTGTGTATGCTGTTCTTTGGGATATTCATATTTGCCCCCGGGACGTTTCGTAGTTTCAAGTAACATTTACCGGTATATGAATAGGACAAACACTTGTAAAAGCCAGAACGGTGACTAGTAGAGGAGTACGAGCAGTGTGAATACATAAAATTTAAGCAAGTCTATACATTAATACAAGGCTTCATATATTATACATAATCAGAATCAACATCTATCTATGTACATATGCATAAATATTCGGACTATGGTAGGGAAGGAACTCATAAGTAACTACTATACTTACAGTATCTAAGATCACCTGAGTAACTCTACAGTGTCAGAACACATACTTACATGAATACAGTACGGTGACTAGGAAGACTTCAGCAAGTACCACAGCCTCTGGCAATTCTTCTGATTCTTCAACCAACCTTCTTTTTATATGTATGTATTCTCTCTCTCTATCTTTTCAAGTATTTTTTTGGGAACAGTTGATGATGGGTTTTCAAGTGGGAGAAACCCTCAGTTCTCATCTCTTCCTTCCTCTTCGTCTTGTTGTAGTACAGTTCTTTTTTTCGCTCTCTCTCTCTCCCATGTCTTCTCGTCGTTGTCTTGGACTTCATCTTAGCTTCTCATCTTGGTCTTCTTCTTCTTCTTGTTGGTTCTCAATGGTCTTCTTAGTTCTTAAGCTATGGATTTCTTAGTTCTCAAGCCATGGACTTCTTACTTTTCAAGCTATGGGCTTCTTAGTTCTCAAGCTATGGACTTCTTACTTTTCAAGCTATGGGTTTCTGAGTTCTCAAGCTATGGGCTTCTTAGTTCTCAAGCTATGGACTTCTCATGGTCGTACCTGTAAGTTCTCATCTCCTTTGGACTTCTCATATCTTCAGGTCTGGTCTTGGTGTTCCTGATGTTGTTGTTGGTCTCCCAATAATAATACTTGCATACTTTTTGGGGATGTGTGATGGTCCGTGGAGACTTGAAGTTTTTGTTGGAATAGCTGAGCTGTGCGTAAGAGCATAATCATGGGGTTAATAATAATATGGACCGAGTCATTGTCCCTACGGTTATCCTCCGCTCCTTTTCCTCACTGTCATTTACTATATTTACCTCTCTTCCTTTGCCCTTATTCTCTTCTTATTCTATCTTCCCTTCCTATCATCTATCTACATAGATCCGCTGTAATAAGGAACAACGGACGGATTGGCTGCGGATAAATCTCCTCTATAAAATAGCATAAGTGTGGAAATAAATACATGGATCTTTATGACAGTGAGGAGGAGTGGTGGAGATGACGTATGATTTGGATTCGGGATTTCAAGGGATATATTATAGCTGAGCTGAGATTGAGGATTCTGCAGGGACTGTACATATACTATAATAACTATATACACATGATACCTCTCTATCTATATACCTAGAGTTATATAGTCCTGAGAAGAGAAAAATCTTTAAAAAAATCTATATTATAAAATACATAGGTGTATAGACAAGTTCGGATTCCAAAGAGGATTTCTTCAAGGCAACACTTATTAAATTGAAGTCTTGGATTTTTATTTTCTGAACAATACACTTTATAGTATGTATATTGCGGATCACCGTATGGGGATTTAAAAAATTACATCATTGGAATTATTAATCCTTAAAGCCTTGTGGTGATAGGGAATATTTTCCAGTATTTTTTCCCTATTACATTATGTAATAACACGGGGAAATTCTGGGTTTGGAAAGGTGCTGGTATTATTAAGTCCTAATGAAATGACCGAGCTTTATTGCCTTCTTGAGCTCTGTAAATACGTATAATTTTCTTGTAGTAATTTGTATCTTTTTGTAAAAGTATTGTCTTGAAGATTTCCCGTCGTCTTATACTTTTAAATCTTGCGATCTTTACTTTAATACTTATTATATGTAGTCCCGTCCATAGTATTTAACATTTTGGTTTTTGGAGCGTTCCTTCTAATCTTTGAGATTTTTGCTTCTTCTTCTGAGTTCCCATTACTGTTTTGAAAGCTTTTGTTTCAAACTTACTGATCTCATGATCATGAATCTCTGTGTGTGTTTACGAGATTGTCTTGGAATTTATCTTCTTGGAAATTTGTTGTCGTCGATGGTTCCTTAGGAATTTGCTTAGCTTACTACTATTCTTCTTCTTCTTCTTTTGCTCCTTCAACTTCTTCTGGCTCTTCCATAGGAATCCTCGTTGAAGATCTGTTTTGGAATTTAAACAAAAGCAGTTGATTGGTATTTTTCAAAAAAGGGAAATAAAAAATGAAAATTCTTAACAAGAACAAATGCGGTTGCTTATGGAGGAACATACGTATTTTCAGTGTTTTCCCAGTATTTTCTATTTAAGAGAATACACCTTTTTAGGTGAAATTAGATACGGAGAGATCCTACGGTGAGGAATTCTACAATATATTCCTCAGCTCTTCCCAGCCTTCTCCTTCCCCTTGTCATTGCTATGGCTTTTGACTTGAAAATTCTAGGAAAGATATGTATTAGCCAGAGAGGGATTGGGATGAAAAAGAATTTTTTCTCGATTTTTGTCCTCAACTCTCTCTCTCTCTCTCTCTCATGTCTTTTCTTGTCTTCTGTTCTATCCTGAGCTTCTCCATATGCACTTATATCTATACATGTAAATAAGTATACTTAATACTTACACAATCCTTCGTTGAGTTGCCGAATGGACTGAATTTCTTGAAGCCAGCAGCACCAACAGCAGGCTTGTTCCTTTTTCCACGAGATGCAATACATGTGTGTGATGTGATGTTGTATTTTATCTGTAAAATGAAACGAAAGAAAAACTAGTAAAATAAGGATTTTTCCTGTGGCCTATTTAAATAGTAGCTATGTATATGCAGATAGTCCCACCACGCTCCCTTGTAAGTATATAATTATAATATCTGTATTATAATATAGACGTTTTACACTACTCCTATAGATTTTTAGTACCGGAGGGTGAAGAAAATAGAAAAGGTTCAATACTTGTTATACGGTTTATATATGGAGGAAGTCCTCGTAAAATAAAATTAGCACATTGTGACTCTGAAGTGTGTGTGTGTGTGAGTCTGCAACTCGTTCTCCTTGCCTTCTTCAGATTTTCTTTCTTCTTCTTCTTTTTGAAAAGTCTTTTTTTTCTTCACCCTTTTCGGTACATAATGATATCCGATCAAACTGTTTGCTACTGTGTGTTGTATATATTTTTTCTTGGGTAATATCCATATATAAGAGTAGTGGAAGGATCTGCTAGTGTTGCTGTTTTTCTTACATATCCATAATATTCGCCAGTTTCCAGTTGGTATTAAAGTATTTGACATATACATATAGTGGGAAGGGCTCCTTCAGGAAATTTCATTAAGTTTAACAATTTTTTTTAAACGAGCTCACGCAATGCTTTTATAGTAGTTTGCATTTGGAAGTCGTCCACGCGGTTCCTTTTCCCATCTTGTCTTGTATCGCTCACAGTCTTCTTCTATCCTTTTCGTATATAATAAATACATTATTATTATATGGCTTTCCTATTTTCCATATTCTTCGCTCATTTATTATGCTATCTCTCCCGCTCCCGTCTCCTCTTTCGTCCGTTTTCCCTCCGTCGATAACCTCTCCTCTCCGCCGATTCCTTCCCTCCTTTTGACTTTTTCCTCTCCTTCTTTGACTTCTTGTCGTTAGTTAGCAAACGAGCTCCTTCACTCTCTTCAGCCTGCCTCCTCTTCTGCTGCTGCTGCTGAAGAGCAGGAAATGCTAAATTGATTTAACAATGATAATAAAATTATTATTGCAGAAATTGGTTTCACGATCCAGGATTTTTTTTGGCCCAGGATTTAATTAGATTTTAGTGAAACTGAGCTTGTTGAGATGAGATTGAATTTGCATTTGCATCAGAGATTGTATGTATAGTCGATTGAGTCTGACGGTGTTTTTCTTGACAACGATTCCAATGTATTTGAATACTTGTAGGTTGTTGTTGTTGTTGTTGACTCGTTATGTTGGGAAATATTCCAGGATCTTCATAGTATTTCATATTGACAATATTGGCGATGCTGTTTTATGGAATTGGAATACATATTTTGAAATTGGAGTAGAGCAATGCGATATGCGATGATGTTTTTAGAATTGATTTCATTCAAGGGCTTCCCGGTAATTTTTTCTGGGGTTATTATTGATGACGTCCATATATAGAAGAGTAGAGCAGCAGGAATTTTATGTGGAAGAATAAATTAGAAATGCGGTGGCATGTCCCAATTTTTCAAAATTTGGTGATACTATATGAGTATACAACTTGTGTGTATTTACTACCGGTGGAAACTTGTTTTGCTGCTGATTGAGTCCAAATAGCATTTCCTGGAGCTTCATCATCGCCAACAAGATGAAATGTACACCTGGAAGAAAAAGATTAGGGCGAAAATGTAATTTTTTCCTGTTTATTTATTGAAGGGGATGATAATGGAAATAGAAATGAGGGGTAGAGGGAGTAGATACAGAAAAATACAAATAGATTTAAGTACATAGATACTTACACATAGATGTATCAAGTATATAGATACTTGATACATGTATACTTATAGATTTGCTTAAACTTAGAGAGCTGAGATATACCAGAGAGAGAGCAATAGTGAGAATTCGGCTGAGATTCCCCAGCTGGGGGCCTCTTGAAGCCCGTGAATACGAGCTAATGAGAAGGAAGGGAAAGGAAATGTGAGATGCAGAGGACGGATGCGGATCTCCATAGGCTTAAGGAATGAAATGCTTTCAAGAGAGAGAGAGAGAGAGGCCAAAAGTCTGTATTTTATGTATATATCTGGAATTGTGTACGGTCTATGTATACACGTTTGCTTCTTCATTCCCTCATCTCGTCATTCCTTCTCGTCAGTCTTCATCTTCATCCCCTGTATATAAAATACGGGTAAAATACAGGGATATTATAAGTGCACATACATTATATACATATTTTATATTTATGTACTTGTATGTGACAAGACAAGAGTTTGCTATGACAAATGATGGACGAAAATCCTCACGTATGAAATTTCTCTGTCTGCCACAGGATGATGACGACGACGACAAGGACAAGGAAAATCTCTCTTTTCTTTCCCTATTTTTTCATTTTCAAACTGGCTCGATCTTCTCTTCTTCTTCTTCTTTTTCGTCCTCAGTCCTCAGCTTCTAGCTATTCTCTTTTCCATTCTGTAAAATAGTAAAATCCACATCTATATCCTTGTTGTCTCATCGCTTCCTTATCAAATCTTCCTCACATTTTTCGAATATTCACCATCAAAGGCTCTTATTATTTGATGACATCCCCACACTTTGATAGATATACAAGATCTTAAGACTACTACTATACTACTGCTATATTACTACTATACTTGTACTATACTACTACTCCTACTGCACTTTTATGTAATATTTATTCAACAAGAAGATCACTATATGCAAGTCACTACTGACTGCCTTCCTGCTCCTGATTTCATCTGTCACCATTTTTTTCTCACCCACACACACTCACAACACTTATATTATATTATTATGCATATGTACACACAAAGGAAATCTCCGGTTTTCCCCTCCTTTTCCCCCTGATTATCATCCTGAAATGCCCGAAAATCCACTAGACTACTAGTGCATAGAAGAGCAGTTACGGGGGATGAGGACCCGAATCGTCAATCATTTTTTTGTTTACACCCTTGACACTACTATATCTTTTCTTATATTCTCCTTCATCTCGTCTATCTTTTCTCTTTTCTCAGTTCTCACTTTCAATTCAAAAATCCCTGCTTGTCCTTTTTTTTCGGATGTCACAAAATCATTTATAATTCCTTATACTTACTTATAATACATGTTTCTTATATATCTTTATACATGCTTTTGTTTTCCTATAAATAAAAAATACTTGTGTTCCGGGTAATAAAAGATTAAGCACAAACCTTCTTCCACAGCTTTGATTTGATTATTCGGAGAAATCCCTATTTTTTTAATATTTCGGTGACAAGTTTTTCAAAACTAAGAGTATATACCTATTTGTTAAAAAATTCGGGGTTTGTGAGTGCTGAAATACCCGCTCCCCTCATGGGAGACGGAGCAGCAGGACTTTTGATTCTTGAATTATTGTAAAAACAGCTGATTCCCGGGTTGTTGAAATTCAATTTATAAAAACTTTTATTACTTGACTTATTTATAAGTATGAGTTGTATAATGCTTTTGATTTGGAACTCAATGGTGGAGAGCCATCTCCTGGTCTTTGAGATGATAAAAACTTGGATTTTCCTTGGGGGCCCTTAATCTTTTTATTTATATGACGTCGCGGAGTTTTATGATTTGTGATTATATTAAATAAAATCAGGTTCCATCATCTTTTATTTCATTTTCAACAACAGATTTTTGACGTCGAATTGGATTTTCAGCAGATTTTATTACTTTTGATGTGTCGTTGTTTTCTATTATTATTAAATATACTTTTACATATAATCAATAACCGGGTTTTCCTAGATTTTTGGCTTCTATTGGGTTGGCTTTTGGCAAACAATAAGGAGTAAAAAAAAGTCTTGACGAAATTTTCTGTATTTTTTTTACTTTACCAATAATAATCCCGTTTTCTCCATAGGTTTTCCGTTCATTGCTCTAGTTTTGTATTGTCTTTCACGGTTAAATCAAGTTTCCATCGAATTTCTATACTTTTGACTCCGCACATTGAGAGGTTTCATTTGATTTTCGGTCTATATAAAAGAAGGGCTGGTTGACCTGGTTTTCCTAGATTTTCTACCCGATTTTCTAAATTCAATTTTTCCTTTAACATATGGGTTTTCATATGGTTTTGGTCGGATATCCACTCCCTTGATTTTCAATACGATCATCGGTCTGATTTGGGATGGGATCAATGAAATCGTCGTGAGATGTGGTGATGTCATTGCATCTGATGATTTTCATCCGCTGATTTATGTCAGAAAATTGGATTATTGTTATTATGACAATTTTCATTTACGTCAGACTAGAGAAATATTATGGCAATTTTAATTAAATTGTAGAGTTGGATAATCGTGAACTGAATAATCTTTAGCGACTATGGAGTTCATGAAAAGTAAATGAAAAGGTGAACTTTTATAATAATAAGTGAAATAAATAAATGGATTTGAGTTAAGAGTCAAGTTCATGGTAATATTTAGTACAACATTTTTACATTTCCTTTATTATAAATGATGAGTGATGATATGGACTTGAACAAGTGACAGAGGATTAAAAACTGGGAATGACGACTGGGTTATCTCGTATAAGTGCATATAAACATGTATTTAAAAAAGCCCTTTGTGACTTCTTGGGAGCTATATGATGTTTTTGTTGCTGTTGTTGTTGGTGTTGGGGATATTATTGTAATTAAAAGATGTTGTTTGTATAGTTATATAAGTATATGAATATTCGGAAAATGTAATTTTAATATATTGTATACTCTAATCTAATGTGGTACTCTCGTGAAATGGATGAGAGCAATTGTTGTTGTTGTTGTTATATCATATATTGGAGTTGTATTTTAATTTTTTCTTTATCTTTTGTATTTTTCCAGGTATCCAAAGAGGAGTACGACACATGCAGGATTACAAATCCAAATCCAAGAATTATTGCTGTGTGTGATAAACCTTACAAACTTATGTATTTCACAATAACTTTTCGGTCATTCACGCCGCAGCCGGGCGGCCTCGAATTCCGCCCTGGTCAAGACTATTACTTTATCTGTAAGTGGATTCTGTTTGTTCTTTTTTTTGTTGTACAGTTATGATTTTATAATATTATGCATATTATATAAGTAATGTACTGTTTAAAATAAATGTGTAAAAAATATTTTACCTACATTCTCTCTCTATCTCTATGTTTTTTTAGTAGATCTTTGTTGAACGTCCTCCTGTTATCATGACCAGGCTTTAGTATTCATAAGCATATATTATGAATATATATTTGTAATTTTATACTTACGATTAGAGGAGATTCAAGTTACTCAAAAATATAATCAGTTGTTATAAGTATCGCACACTAGAGAGTTTTTCTATTTATTATGAAGTTGATTTATAAAATTCAGGTATGTGTGTATAATAGTTCTCTGACTGCAGTTTTGTATACGCTTGTTATGTTTTTTAAAAAGAGGAATATTATTTACAAGATTCTAGTCTCTCTTCTGGGTCTGAGCGAGAGAATGATTATATAGAATAGGAAGTCTGTAGAGAAATCCTCGGACATATTGTTGTTGGAAGTATAGTACTAAAAAAGTAAATGAAATGAAGAAAGAGTGAATATAATATAAGAACAAGGGGAACACACGCCTTTGAAAGTTACGATTACATGATTAAAATTGTGTATGTGTCATGGCATCTCAGTTTCCATGAGTTGTCATCTTTTTGACCCATCTCTCCTTCTTCTTTTTTAATACACATACACACACACACTCATACACCAGATTATAATGCAGAAGGATAGAAGAGACGTTTTTTTTAAAAAGGAAGCCTGTTTACGTGTGTCTTGCTCGTGGGTTTGGTTGTCTACCTGTCTGACGTGTGTAAAAGGAAAAAACGTTGTTACAAGAAGCAAGCAGCAACCTTTTCGTTTCCTTCACATCTTCCACTTGTTGTTCTCCTCTTATAACTCTGCATTTCTCTCACTCTCGGAACCCACGAAGAAATCTATAAGACTTATATAAGTATTTAAGTATCTACTATAAGTATGTTAAAACTTAGTAGTCGTATATAGTTAGTTGCGGACACACAACTGAATTTTGTGACTAGACTTCAATCTTTTAATGTAAATTTTAAATTCAGGGAGACATGTGTAGCTCTCGTACTCTGTAGCATAAGCCAAGTAAAGTAGTCTTGATATGGTTGTGAGGGACAGTTTTAAATGTAAGTTAGCTTGTCAGGATTGCAGTTTCTCTCCCATTCTCGAGACTCTTAGACTTAAAATTCAAGACTGGAGACGTGAATTTGGGAGAGAACTATATGGAATAATAAATAGTTTTTCTATATTAACGGTAGGACTGTCAGGCTTTTTAATATTGTTTTGTTAAAGAGAATTATTGTAGAGACAGAGCGAGAGAGAGAGATTTAATATGTGAAAATGAGAAAATATTAATTTTCATTTGATGTAATTTTTTTTTCATTTCATTTACAACAGCTACATCCTCCCGTGATGATCTCCATCGACGTGTGGGAGGTCGGTGCTCCACACATAATATGAAAGTAGTCTTCAAAGTGTGCTGCCACCCCGGAGAAGCACCCGCTCAAAGTAAGTTGCTCACTTGATCCTCCCGATATTTATTTCCCTATACAGTCAACACAGTGTTTTACACACTTTTACATACATGATTTTTTGTAATACTTTTTATTAGTTTATTAATATTATTAACGTCCATGCATGTGTTGTTTGTTTAATTCGAAATAGCTTATTGTTGATTTAACTGTAGACCCTTTTCTTGTATAGTGGTGGTGGTATGGGCTTTGCTGTATGCTTAACTTACCTATATGTATGTATGATAACTGTTGTTGTGAAGCTTCAGATCCATGGAATCCTTCCGTCATCAGTCTTGAACTCTCAAAGTTGTCTTGACTGATGACGTGGTCAAATGCTTAAAGTGGGTTCACTTAAGTCATCTCTTGATTCTAATGGATTTCATTTGGTTTCGTGAAACTTCACACTTTTTCATACAGAAATAAGGCTATGAGTATGTATGTGTATGTATAGATGATATAGCATGATCAATTAAGTTTAGTGCCTTGGCCTGCCGGTCTCTAATGTAATTTTGGTATGATGTGTAGATAGTCCATACATACAAATATAATCTATAGCTTCCTTTTACATGTTATTTCTGTAATAGAGAATATAAATATATACTTATATTTATATTATGTTTCTAAGCTTAATATTCTTTACTTTCTGTCCCCTCCAATATTTACCTAATCATTTTTGAGACCTCTGAGGATAAATGCTACTAGTATATGGGCTTGGTTGTGTAGAAGAAAGAGAAAATCGTGTGATTTTGATAGAAACCACAATAAGTTTGGAGATATGGTTTTGGTCTATCAAAGCACCTCTACTCTATGTCAAGACTGACTTTTGCATATCTCACATATTATGGAACTTACTTATTTGACTACTTTAATACTTAACTATTATATACTACTTACTATACATTACTATACAACAATTTCTGCTACTACAAGTTTTTTCTTCTTCCAATCTTTTATCCCTTTCTTGTTTCTGTGGCTGTTCTTCTTCATATCGGCTACTTTTCCATAGTTTATAATATAACAGCTAGTAACTTCCATATAGTTTTGTAGACATTATCTTAATTTATGATGATTCTCTCATGTGAGAATTTTATATTCTCACCATGCTGCACCTTTACTTGCTTTCCTAATTTGTTCCTTCAGCCTACCTCCTTTCCTTCCTCTCTATCCTTATTGCGTATCCCCGTCTTTCTCTCTCTCTCTCTCTCTGTTATGTTCTCTTATGTTCGATGAGCTTGTAGTGAGTAGCTTTTTCTTGTTTTGTACATACTTTTAGTCGAGTCTTCCATGTTGTACACATTCATTTATTGTGTAGTAAATCCACTTATGTACCTACTAGGAGCTTCTTCTTCTTCTTGTCCTTCTTCGTTCTCTCTTGTTCTCCCTGATCCACTCTATAAGTCAACTATACATTAAAAAGGCTGCAATAAATTATGCTAAATAGATATCGGATACGTGAAAAGACAAACTTGGGAGGACGACTTGACATTCCGATAGGTTGCTTTACACTCCTTTGCTTGCCCTTTTGGAATTAATTGTGTAAATAGTAGTAGTAGTTGTTGTAGTGGTTGTGGTGTTGTTGTAAGTATAAAAGTATGTAGTAAGTAAGAGATGGTACACGTCGTTGTGGATGTTAAAGCACCCTAAGAATGACTACTGTCAGACCCTTTATGTATAGTTACAATATTAATTTACATGAATACAATTTAATCAAATGTTCTTTTTGGAATTGTTCTTTTCCCTTTTAAAGGTACGACGGGTCCTCCAGTAGCTCAGCAGCCCCCAGTCCCTCGCTTGACAAGCTCGTCTACGACAATGACTACGACGTCAACGTCAAGGCGACCTGTGATCGTGTACACTTCGTCCAGTACATCGACCACGTCGACCACCATCCTCCCGCCTATCTACTCCACTCGCTACCCGCCCAAGAAGAACTACAATAGTAATCCTAATGTAAAGTCTCCGTCGAGGAAAAGTGAGTCATATAGATATTTTTCATCCTTCATTTTTTTACAGAGTATATATGTACTATGTATGTAGTACCTATTTTGGCTTGGCTTGTTGCTCTTTGCATACTAGTATAAGTATAACAGTATCTTCAGCTCCCGCGGATCCTGTTGTATTGATTCCGTATGGATTTGTACCAGTTTTTAGCTCTTTAGGTTTAGCCTACTTACGTCGTTCAGCAAAATCCTTAAGTACGTTACATACTAGTATGGGACTATATACCTGTACTCTTTATGAGGTATAGGAGCATCTGTTCACAAAGCCCGGTTGATATATAGAAGCACTCCAGATATGAATATACTATACATGTATATGGACTTATAAGTATACGTTTTCAGTGCAGAGAGACATCGTTTTGAAGTTGCAAGTTAAAGTTGGAAGACGTTGCTGGTCGATTCGATCCCTTGAAAGGTGTTATATGTTTATGGTTGACGCGTCACTTCATATCATTCGTTTTTCTTCTTCTCTCTCTCCCTCTCTGGCTCTCTGTTTACGCTCCTCTCCATGAGGACCAATACTTTATTCTTTGTGTCCACATTGTTTTGCTCTTTTGAGATGACGACGACCACCTTCCTTTTACCTTACTTACCGTAACGTACTAGTCGAGTGTATTCCCAGGGCCCGGCTACCCTTTCTCCATTGAGGTCCATTGAGGATCTTTAAGGAAGCATTGTCTCTGAGGGTTATAAATTCACCACGCTCATGGCTACACACAATGGTCCATAAAGTCTCTGGAGTTAGTTTGAAAGAAAGGAGAGGCATTAGCCAAGACCCCTAATGCTCTCTGGTCCGTTGCCACTCTTGACAGTCGTCGTCCCAAGCATATATATAAGACTTTTGAAGCACCGCTGTTTTCATTCCACTCCAATAAGTGGCCATCGTCTCGCTCACTCTCTCACATCTTCCATGGATCTTCTCTCTCTCTCTCTCTTTACCTCTCTACGAGGTGGTCGATGAGAGAAGATGACGATGGGAATACTTACGTTTGTTGTAGAAATTAACTCTGCACATATTATGATTACAAAACTGTATAGTAAGTATAGGATGTGTGGAATTACAAATACATACTTATGTACTACTTCATGTAATGGATTTGTACCGGTGTAATGCATTTATATAGGTATACATACTATAGACGTCATATGTATAATTGTTTGCATGTCCTCTTATTGGCCATTTCCGAGGACATGTCTCCCAATATCTATTATACTATAGTGTTAGTGTGTGTGTGCCTCTTGGCCCTTGCTCTTCTTCTTCTTCATCTTCTTTTATTTTTAAGTAAGTACCCAAATGGACAATAAGGAAGGTAATTCTTTCCCATATAAATACTTATAGATATCTACTCAGGTATATATACTTATACTTACAGTAATATACTCGAAATATGTGTTAGTTTATAGGAAGACACAGAAAGAGTGGTACTTGAATCTGTCCACAAGGATTCTTACTCCATGTCGTCACTTGGAAACAATTAATGGATCTCTTTCTCTCTCTCTCTCTCTCTCTCTCTCTCACTCACTTCGCTCTCTATCTATATCTGTCTTTTACTCTTTCTGTATGGTCTTTTGAAAAAAGAAGGCTTAGTGAGTGAACCTTTACTGCTCTTGCTCTCTTCCTCGGTAAAATAAAGAGATGAGACCCGTCGTAAAGATTACAGTCGATTGGGATCTAAAGGAGAATTTTGTTGTTGTACTAGCTGTTGCTTCTGCTGCTGTTGTCGTTGGTGGGACGACAGGACAAAAGCTTAATTCCTATACAAGCGAGCCAGCAACATAATTATGTGTGAAGCTATGTGTCGTATGTATTTACCTATAGGGACAGAGATTTTCCTTTAAGGGATTTTGTTGTACTTATGTACATCTTGAGTTCTTGAGGTTTAAACGGAAAGAAATAATGTTGTAGAAAAGGGAAATCCTACCACAGAACTTATTATTATTATTGTTAGTATAGTACAGTAGTATTATCATATGCACAGAGGACAATCAATGTGTTTACAAATGTGTCTCAAATTGTCGATGCCGATGTCTGTCGAAAATCTACTAAAAGAATCTTTGTCACTGTCTTTGTATTTTTCTTCTTCCTCTTCATCTTCATTCTTGTACCTCATCTGCTCTGCTGTCTCCATATACTTACACAAAGCTCTATTTACTCCACAGACAATTTTAGCACTCCATTGTTGGAATTATTCTACTAGTGCTCCACTGTATTAGTATTATTGGGACTGAAATAGAGATGGGTCAATATTTTGTGGATTATTATTAAGTAGCCCCTGTACTACTACTACTATTACCATTATATTACTTATCTCTATTATGGGTTCTGTGGGTTTACTTTGTTGTTAAAATAATCCGCGGGACCATTGTCCTATGTATGGCAACATGTTGGTTGGTTGGTTGTGTTGTGTATGTGTCGTGTTGAGGAAATGAAGTATTAGATGTCAGTTTTTTTTGCTGCTGCTGTTGTTATGTTATTACTGCTGTTATTGCCGGTATAATTATTGCTGTTGTACGGTGTGTGTGTGTAGTGTGTATGTTCTGTTCGGTGCCATTTGCTCCATGCCTAGTAGCTAGTACATCCTACCAGCATCCCGACTACCACCACTGTGATAATGAATATGTGCAAAGTAGTTTCAAAACTGGATTCTTCAAGATTCTCTCTCTCTCTCTCTTCTCTATCGTTCCGTCTTGATTGCTTAAACATAACTTGTTTTTTTCGTCTTCTTTTAAGATGCTAAATACTTTGGAGTGTCAGGTCGCGGGATATAAATGTTCATCAGCATAGCTATGTTCTGTGCTATATTGCGTGTTTGTGACTGCATTTACTTGGATTATTAGATTTGAATTCTGATTGTATGACTGGTTTTTAGTTTTTTTTCATGTTTTATTTAGTTTGAGTTTCCTCTTGTTTTTGGGATTAAGTTCCCTCTTATGTTAAGGTTTTCAGTCTCTTTATGTTTTCTGTTTTAGTTCTGTTTCTCCATGTTGTAGTTCTATTTCTCCATGTTTTAGTTCTGTTTTGCCATGTTTTAGTTCTGTTTCTCCATGTTTTAGTTCTGTTTCTTCATGTTTTGGATCAGATTCTTCATGGTGTAGGTTAGTTTCTCTGAACTTTGGGTTTGTCTACAGTGTTTTAGGCTCAGTTTGTAAAGTTGTATAGACTAGTATTATAGTTTCCCATAGTTCCAACTTATTTCGTTTTCGCTTAGGTAGTTTTTAAATCTTACAACCATTTGTTTTTGACTCCTTCAGTTCGTACTATTGCACGGGAAAGTGCAAGAAGAGCTATTATTAATGATTTTAAATTCCATTTCGGACCATTTGGAGCCTGAAGTTAATCAAGTTTCTATAAAGCTCTGGCGACGACGCCGGCAAAATATTTTTGAGGATGAGAATGAGTTTATAACAAAGAATAATACCAGAAGGAATGCCTTTTTATAATGTGTATGTATGTATGTATACAAAATTATATGTACATATACTTTATATACTCATAGTATGTATATCTATAAGTATAAGAGTACATAATAGTAGGATAAAATAGAATTTTTTCCTTAAAAAAACGTAGAAACTGGATCCTTCTCTCCTTCTCGGAGAGTTAAGTGAGCGATGGAGTGAATCAAGAATTTGCTCTGCTGTTCCTTAATAATTCACTAGGTATTTATTTATTTAGAGGTAGAAGTGGTAGAGAGAGAGAGAGAGAGGTAGTATTAACTGTAGAATCGTATAAAATCCAAGGATATTTCCTCTACCTCTTCGACTCTCTCTCGTTCTCTTATTATTATTCTCACTACCATACTGTCGCTGTCTTCTCTCTCTCTCTTTCGCTTTAATTCCATCTTTATCTCCTCGTGTAATACAAACTTGCTGCCTTGTCGTCCAACTATGTTTCCGTCTGTTTTGCTATCATTACGTTAGATTTCTTCGCTTGTATTTATGTATACGTAGACTGACGTAGAGGAATAAGAGAGAACGAAATTCTCTCATTCTATTCTTATACTGTCTTCTACGATTATATAAAGTACATTATATGCAGGTTGTAAGGAGGGAAAGCACGTCAAATTTATCTATAAATGAGGAAATGTCTGGTAGTGCTGGTGTGTGGTGGTGTGGTAGTGCACCATGGCAGGTTGGTTGCATTTATTTGAAAACCCTCTCTCGGTCTTGCTACCCCTCTTTTATTCTCTCGCTCTCTCTCTCTCTCTCTCTCTCTCGCCTTTTTAGCCTTGGCCTGTGCAGATGGCAAGTTTTTTACAAATTTTGTTTTCTCCTCTCTCTCTGTCTCTCTCTCTCTCTATCATCATTCACTTTCCTCTCCATCCTCTTGAAACTTTGTATGTACATCTAGAGAAGTCAGTTTCAATTTTTTGGTATTTACACAAATGTAATAGTAGCAAGGAAAGGTTTGGAGTATCAGAGGGAATTTATTTTTTTGAGTATCTGTTTGTACATTTTATATTACCTATAGATACATTCAGCATTTAAAAAATGTAGAAGTACATATGTATAAATATATATGTATAAATATAAAATTGTTGCAAATAATACTTTTACTAACAATCCCTATTTTGCTCATTTCTACTTCTTCTTCGTCTTCTCCTCCTTCTCCTATTTCTTCGTCTTGTTCCTTTTATATCAAGCTATGAAGAGTTGCAATGTTTAGATTGTGTTCGAATTTGAGAAATTGAAGTTGGAATAGTGTTTGTTGTGTGGATGCAAATGTAAAAAATTTATATACCTAAGTAAGTACTTTCCCATGCCGCAGATGACATTTTTTTAATGTGTACAAGTATATATGGATACTTTATATAGGTAGATACATATCCATTATAGCTATATCATATTTAAATTTGACAGGTTCGAGTGGACTATATACTATAGAGAGGCGTAAATAAAGGATGTAAGGCTATATGGGGATTATATAGAGTATGTGTACATCTTATATTGAAGTATCTATAGATAGATATAAGGGTGTGTTTATATTTAACCTCCTATTTGATTGTCAAGGATGATATATTATTGTGTCTGAACTAGTCAACTTACTTTTGTCAAAATCCTCCCTTTTTCCCTACACCTCAACTCTGCTGTCACTTACGATTGAGTATTTTTTTCGATATTTTTTTTGTGGGGGAGGGGGTGGGAAGGTCCGAATCATAGGAATCCTCTTTTTTAGGTATTTGCTTTTCCTATTCTAAGTAAGTTTGTGCTATACATATTAGTATGTACAGGTTTAGTTTCTAGTCATCAAGTCAACGAATAATTAGTAATATACATGCAATACTATTTTAGTTTGTCATTTCATCAGGTGACATTCAATAAAAGGTTTCGTTCTATTGTTTGTGTGGTCCAATTTTATAAGACCAAGCATAATAATAAGCCAAATGTTGTTGTTGACTTGGGTTGACATTTTAGCTTTTAGCCTCTATGGTAAATTATATGGCGAATTAATTAAACGAAAATTATCAACTATTTTTATGATAATATGTGGGGACATTTTCGAAATAAGAGTAAGTATATGTGCTGTAAGTGGGCAGTGAGTTGACAACTGGACATTCCGTCTTTCATTCTAGTATTAACCAAATATTTACATTTAAGCTATATTTGCACATTTATTTAATGCTTTTGAATATGTTTGCGTGCTGTGTCCTGTGAATTTCTGTGCTTTTGAAGGATTCTCTTATCAGTATATGAGGTAATAGGTACATACATAGGTACTTGAATAATAAATTCAACCATATGGAATTAATTGCATTATGTCTGACGACAAAGCTGTTATCGAATCTATATATATGATAACAAAACTTTTGGAGTGTTCGTATTTTTTCTTCTTATTATGAATTATAATAAAATTTATATTGCGTGGACGCATATACGTATGTACATCAATCCCCGTAAAAGAATAGCTTATACTTATAATTGCATATATAGTATCCGAGGACACAGCAGGAAGACTGTTCCACAGGGAAAGTTGATATACTCGCTGTCGCGGGGTCCCCTATGTAGTAGCTAGCTATCTGTAGCTGGTTCTTCTCCTAAATGTCCTGCTGATGACTTAATGATTTGTACATAATCCATATAACATAAAACAGATAATATGTGAGTCACTGTGTGTATGTGTGTTTGTTTGTGTGTAAAATACGTCGTTTCGAACTCTCCAAAAGGGAAGAATAATACAATTGGTAACATTCGATTTGAAGGAATCCGATCCTACATATATGCAAATATACATATGTAGACACTTATACTTATGAATATTTGTCGTATAATTTTGTGCGTATGAAAAGGAATGGAATCGTCAGTTTTATTGTTCCTGTTGTAGTATATATTTTTTTCGACTATACTCCTCCTGATATGCTGTTTATTTTTGTATCTTGAAATTATCGTTTTTCTCTCTGCTGCTTCTGAACGGTTTTTTAGTGTCTCCATTATGAAGTTCACTCGCTCTTGATCTTGTTGTTGTTGATTTTAGAATCTTCATCAGGATGGATCGGAATATTTTGGCTGAATGATAAGGAAACAGGGTATAGGAAGTATGCGTGTGTATGTATAAATAAGATGTGTGGATATACTTACATACTTAATACTTGTGTACTTACATAATATATATGCATAATATGCGTGCATTATACTTATAAATGTAATTAAAAGCGTTTGCACTTTGCTCATTTAATAATATAAGCTGTTGTTATTCCTTGTTGGAGGTACAGGAGGAATGGTTGGGAAATGAAATTAGGAAAGCCCGGCTCTCTTTTCCTTCTTCTTCTCCTCCTCCCCCTCCTCCAGCCTGCCTGCCTTGCCTTTCCTTCATCTTCTTATTAACGTGATTACTACTACTCTACCCCTATTACTAATACTACTACTACTTCTATTACTCATACTTATACTATACTACTATGTATATTACATATCGTCGGCGAAGGATTCCAAAGTACCAATTTCAATCCCTTCAACTCAGAAAATGGTACCTTTAGATACTCCGCCGACGATATGTAGTAGTATAGAGATATATATAGGCTTTTTGAACGTAAGTACCTACTCGAGTTTTGTTGGAGGAAGTGTATATATAATATTAGAAGTAGTTTCCCCGCCAGTGAAAATGTTGTTACCACATATTACAGGATTTTCCGAATTCCGGCTTTGAAGCACGGGTGTGTGTGTGTGTGTGTGTGTGCGTGGGAAAGAATCTCTGAGCATGATATACTTATATATACATTTAACTATTATGTGTGTCTATAATAGATGTATATTAGTGGCTGTATACCTATATGGACATATGCGTTGGATTCATTACCCGATCTATATACATAGACGACCTATAATTAGGCAGTGTTAACTGCTACATATATAGAGATTTGTCACTACTGAGTTTCGTTTATATTGTTGACCGACCTCTAGATAAGGTATACGCAGAGGCTGCTCATTTAAAATTGTTCTTCTATAAGTATATGTATATGAGGGACCATACTTGCTATTACTATACTATAAGAGTGTAAGTAAATATTCTAAAAGGAATCGCATCTCTCGTTCGCGAAGGTTCTTTTAAAAGTACCAATTCCAATGTTGAAGGGATAGATTTTGGTACTTTTATTATTTGTGTAATTATATATACTTTTACTTATGTCTGGTTTTGCTTGTGTTTTTTGTAATGCACCTTCAGAGGCTTATTATTATTGAGTGTATGTATGTATATGTAGTAGTGTAGTGTAGTAAAGTGTACTATATGTTCAAGGGCTTGGCGCTAAAATGTGCTAATTTCTCCGGTTCCTGCTGCTCCTTTCCGCTCCCAAATAATGGATGTTTTATGGGACATTTTAATTGAAATCAGTCCGAACTGGAAAAAACTTGACGCTCTCTCTCTTTTCTCAGTCGTTCCTCTTTCTCTCTCTCTCTCTCTTTCGAATTCATTCCTCCCTGGGCCAATATTTACTTTATATTTTTTCCCCTCTCTCTCTTGTCGATGTATGGTCTTTCTATTTCTCTCTCTCTCACACACTGGCAAACCAAAATCCGTAGATATAATTCTGTGTTATATAACTGGAGTTACTTGTAATGTGTAAGTTGTACGTCTGTTCATTATTGCTGTGAGTAAAATAAGAGCCTTGCCCGGAATAAATTGAGAAAGTGGGTAATTTGTGCTCTCTGTTATGGAAAATTTCTTCGGTGGAGCTGGAAGGAGGAGGAGGAGATTCAAAATTCTGGAATAGTACTACAAATTCAGTGTGTGTGTGTGTGTTTTTGTAGTAGGATTTATATTCTTCGGATTTTAATTCTATCGGGATCTATACGATTACTATACTATAAGTGTATCTATATATATGTATAAGTTAACTAACTATACTAAAGTAAAGGTTACTAATACTAGTAATAAGATAGATTTGGAGGAGGTTGTATGTATTTCTATGAATAAGTACAGAATACATGCACTTATATAAAGATTTTAATATGTATTTTTCTACATGGCGCGATATGTAGATTCCCTATTGTGAGTATTATTATAGTATAGGTATAGGGATTTTAATTCTTTTTTTTAAGGCGGAATATTAGAGAAATGGAGAATTGGATATTGGAGAGTCACCTCTTTCGCTTGGCTTTTGGTTTCTTCTTGTAATTCGCCGGGGCTGAGATTTAATTGATTAACTTTAGAGTTATTGGACGTGCTCTGCATTATACTTACTATCTATAAGTATATAGCAAGACTGGATTTTTAATATTTTAAGTTCATATACGGGAATAGCTGATTTTGATGTAGGTGCATATCGTCGGCGAAGGATCCCAAAGTACCAATTTCTATCCTTCCAACATTGAAATTGGTACCTTTTGATACTTCGCCGACGATATACTATAGTTTCATCGTTACTATTATGGCTCATGGGTTCCCTCGGATTAAGTTTGGCTTGTGTAGATTTAAATTATTGCTGCTCTTTTGCTATACTTATGTAAATTGTATGTATAATTTATGTACTTGAATTTTGTTTAAATATTGGATTTTATATTTTTGTATTATATTGTATTGTACAATATCTAATTAATTATTAATATACATACTTGAACTATATATGAGAAAACTAATGAGGCCTGTTTGGTTTTGTTTTTTGTTTTTGAACAGAAGAAATGGAGAAACATCCTAATGAAGTGGTGAAGAATGAAGAGCTCACAAGCTCCGGGAAGGTTGTCAACTGGAATCCACTCTTGAGTGTATTCCTCCTATTAGTAATTACCATCAGAAATCCATTCTGGCGACTGACATGACTCTTTTAAGTTAAAGAAAAAATTTATTCAACAACCAATTTTTTACTGGTATATTATTAATTAATTAATTATTATTATTAGGATAATGTAATATAATAGTTACTATTTAATATAATTAATTTTTTTTAAATTAATTATTTAATTCACTAATCCTCGTCTCATTTACACACTCTTTATATACTTATAATTATATAAAAATAACGCCCAAAAGAAAAACGTACCTCTTCTTCAGTAAGAACTGTCAAAAACCAAAATATAAAAGTATATCTACATATATACACACTACTATTTACATACTATAATTATTATAATAGCCATCGATATATCTAGAAAAAGCGGATACTTTTTTTAATTATTATTATTAGTAGGAGTATATGTATATATATTTATATATATACCTCCACACAATATAGACCCCATGATAAATAACACATTTCTCTGTCTCTCTCTTTTTTTACAATCATAACTCTCTTTACTTTTTTATCAATTATTATAGTAAATTATTACTATTATTATTATTATTTTTAAAAAAAATACCATACAAGTATTTCCATTTAAAATTTATACTTAAATACTTATTATAAACAAAATTCTTATGACTTTATTATTATACTTGTGAGTTCTTTTTTTCGGGTATACCTACATTTATATTTATAATAAGTATTTTTATTTTATTGTGTATTTTTTTTCATTTTATTTTTCAAGACTGTCTCATATACATAAATGTGTATAAAAGTATATATGTAATATTATATATATTTTATGTTGTT
>JAQGAK010000708.1:0-57221 GCA_034696945.1 Lipothrix lubbocki
CAAGGCTGTGTTAACAAATCTCCATCGAAACGCTCAGCACCAGGGAATCCAACAATCGTTCCTTTGTCGAGTTTGTAGTCTTCCAGAGCCTTTGGGTCAATGCCGGTTTTGCTGACAATGGATCCATCATGCTCTGCAATACCCACGCAAATAGCTCCAGCTCGAACCAAATAACGAGTTGTGTGAAGACCGACGTTACCAAATCCCTGAACAATGAAAGTTTTTCCTCTTAAGCCCGGTGAAAGCCCGATCATATCCATGTAGCTCTGTTCGTTGACAAAATTGTGAAGACCGTGATAGACGCCGCGACCAGTCGCAGACACACGTCCGTGAATTCCACCTTGGTTGATGGGCTTGCCAGTTACGCAAGCATGACCGTTGATGTCCAAATGACCCGTTGTCTTTGAGTAGGTATCAGCTATCCAGGACATTTCTCTTTCTCCAGTACCCATGTCAGGAGCTGGGACATCAATTCCGGGCCCGATAAATCCCTTCTTTGCGAGCTCTAGAGCGAATCGCCTAGTAATTTTTTCCAATTCATTATCTGAGTAGTTCTTTGGGTTAATCTTGACTCCAGCTTTGGCTCCACCGAAAGGGACATCCACGCATGAACATTTAAATGTCATAAGAGCTGACAAGGCTTTTACCTCATCGACATTCACGTCGTCACTGTATCGGATACCTATTTAGAGAATTTTTTTTAATGATTCATTCACCATCCATCATCACATAAATTATCAATGCGGCAAGCCAAGCTAGTTGGTAGATAGGGGTGAAGTGTGTCATAAAAAGTTAAGCGATCCAACCACCAATCCCAAATCCCAACACAAAAATTGACCATGGATTTCTTAATAAAACCCAGTTGTGTACTAAAATCTTTTAGGTAGTGGGCCAGGAGGAAATGAGCCACATTTTATATCTGTGCGGTTCAGTTATTCAGAACTATACATCCAAAACTCACGAAATTCAATCCAACCTTGCGCTTAGAAATACACATCAGGCATAAATAACACTGCTAAGCAGCTCTAATCTACTTTTCTCTTAAAATTTAATGTGGCCTGTCAAGAGTTATAGCTGCCAACATACAATGCCTACGGTTTACTGCTAATAATTAAAAATTGCATAGCGTGAAGGCTTGAAGCCGACATCATCTAACATCAATAGAAAATCATCATAACAAAACCTTATATCTCTAAATTCATGGTTTGCAATTTGCATACATACATAAAGTCAGATAAGATATAGAGTTCACACGTGTAGTAACATGAACGAGCTAAAAAATTAATAATTTCATGCCGGCAACAGCAATCTATACCGGTCTTAAAGTTTAACACGTTTTTGCATAACTTTTAGATTGGGCACATACAACACCTATAATTTATTAGTATTTAAACCTGTTTCAAACACCTGGTTCATATACATGAACCTCATTCGAGTCCTATTTCTTGCATCTATACTTAAAGAGCATATTATTCTGCAATAAAATCGACGTCACGAGTTGACTGTATGATCGAGCAATTATCAAAAAGACAGGCACCTTCAGTCAGAAATGTTGATTTGAGGGTATCGACAAGGTTACCCACCTTTACCAGCTTCGAGTTCTAACCAGTCAGTAATAAATACGGGCCTTCCCATGCGAATAATAGAGAATGTCGATAAAGAATAATATACAGAAATGTTTTCTAATCAATCATCTCAACTAGCATATAGAGATAGCTTTAAACTTTGTATGTGTGACTTTGAAGCAAACAAACATGAGAAACAGATGATCTGTATTGACTTTTAAGTTACGATCCTTTGGGCAACTTCCAAAACTGTTATTGCCGTGCCTCTGAAGCATGAGTGTTGGATGACGAATAGCCAACTACTTATTGTCAGTTAGTAATTCATATATTATTGAAGAATATTTTAACTTCGGCTACGCAGTCACGAGAACAACATAACAAATGAATGTTTTTCGAGCATGGAAGCTCTCACTGACACTATTTCGGAAGCATTGGAATAATTGATTCCGTATAATATCTTGGCGAGTAAGTCAACAAGCGTGTCGTCAGTCTTATTACGTCCTTTGAGTACGTCAGATGAAGATTAAACTATATTTTGTACCATCATCCGGCTCAAACTAGCGTCACCGTTAAAGCGGTTAAGCGGATTAATATATTTACAACATCATATCTCATTGAACCCAATCCAATCTAAATCCAGTACAGGGAAAATGTCTAACAAACCTCCTTTGGTTGGTGTCCGATGATTAGAGTGCTGGGCTCGGTATGCTTGGATCATTTCATATTTTCCAGAATCTCGTTTGATGGGGAATGAAACTTCAAGAACATGGTGACACGGTTGCATAATGCGGATAATTCCAGAAGCCTTTTCCTTTTTCTGATCCAAAGTAGCCTTTGGTCCCATATTTAATCCATCGACAAGCCTGCAAAACAAACAGAGTTCTTTTATAATTCCTCATTCTTTTATTGTCTGCCAAAAGTCTCATATAATCAAAAGTCTTTTATAATCACACACTAGGGGTAAATAACATGAGCAAAATCCCCCATTAACTGAACATCAAAAACAACAAATAACGAATCTTGCTAAAACAAACCACGTACTCCATTGATTTCAAAAATGCTTAATAACAAATAATAATTAACACATTAAATGTGGCAATTTATATTACCATTTATGACTACTACAATTATTATCATTATTAAAAATCTTACTTGTGTTGAGCAACAATGCAAGCACGATGGAAGAAATATTCAACCATATCAAAAAACAAGGGAGCATCAGCAGTAGGAATATGTTTTAATCTGTCCGGGATTTGATGACCGTAACCCGTTGAAGCAGAGCGGACGGCTGTCCACATAAGATTTCCCCCTCCATTAGAAACTAACTTCTTGCTCAAAAACATTTTGGTAATTGTTTCTTTTAAGATTTAAGAGTTGAACTCAAAACAATATAAGTCTCGGAAATTCCTCTGGACTTGAGACTCTTTATTAATGTCAATTAGATAGTTGTCACAGACAAAGATTTGAAGTTGCTAACAAGTTGTATATATTAATACTTTGTAGATATAGAATTTATATATTTTGTAGCCAGACAATCTATATATATTATATTCTAGATAGAGATTTTATATATAAGTAACCCAGTACTTTATTTAACAATCTTAATTTTTTTAAGTATATAAGTTCAATTCCTGACCGAACTTAAGTATAAGGAGTCCTGCCTTTTTAAATAGACGTAAAGTGTGTTTAAGATAACGGTTATTAAATACTTGACGGAGACCAAACGTAGTCTGTGAGGAATCTGTTTTGTTTGTTCGTTGGGGAAGCTAGATCAATAGCTTGGAAAAATTTGTTGAATTAGTTAAGTAAGCAATCGTCGTCAACGACGTGCGGTAAAATATACTCTAAACCTTAATATAAATAGCGACCAAGATTTCATGATCTAGCTAGAGCTAGAGAAGAATAACGTAAGAGCTGGAATTCTGTGACCAGCGTTAAAACTCTGACTATTTTAATAATGCTAAAATTAGATCTCAGATCTCCACATGCTCTTCCTCCAACTACCTCACTCTTTCTGCTGGCAAAATCCTCGGCAATAGCAATTTGTGCGTGGAGTCGACTCCCATGCGATCGCTTATAAAGGACCTCGCACTATCATCATCAACTCCAACAAGAACTACTACTACTGCTTCCCTTCTCTGGCCGATATACACAACCCAAACTTCTGGCCAAAAGTTGTACAAGTTATTTTTCCATCAAGAACAGCATGCAGGAGCCAACATTATGTACATTTGTTCCTTTCGTTTATAGTCAGAGAGGTAGGTGTGTCACATTGGGGCGGAGTCCTTTATTTTGCTGGCCCAAGCTGACTCTCAAACTGAATCTTTGCAGTATTTCTTCGATATGACCTACTGGACTCCCAATTTCCTGATCCTCTGAATTTCTTGAATTGTTACCAGGTCATCTCATCCTTTTAGACTGTTTATAGGTCATCCGAGCCTATCGAATTGTTGAAAGATCATTCGAACCTATCGAACTGTTGACAGATCATCCGATCCTTCTGAACTGTTGACAAGTTATCCGATTCTCCTAAACTGTCGACGTCGACAGGTCATCCGATCCTCTTAAACTGATGGCACGTCATCCAATCCTCATGAACTGTGGATAGATTATCCGAATTTTGATTCACCTCTATGTCCCAGCCTCCAGGCCCGGGTTCCTTCATTTAAAATAATATTTAGAATCTGCTCTATCATCAAGGAACTGCAGTCGGATGGTATATTGCGAATTTTAGTATAGCATGCGGGGTCTACTTTCGGGAAAGTAGGCATATAGTAAGTTTGGCATTGATCACACTGAGTTCATTCCCTCTAAGTCAGCCCAACTTGCATGGAAATGTTGCGAACTCCGAGAAATCGGTATCTTACCCACATGCCGAAAGTGGGACAAGCACGTTCCTGTGCTATTTCTCTCACACAACTTCGCACTAACGCAGTTCCTTGGCCTTTACTTTAGCACAAACCCCGCTTCTACAAAACGTTTTTCATTCCGGGTAACATAACGCAGCAACGGTTGAGATTGGGTTATACGACATTTTTAATCCAGATATACATTGCTTATTCCTCCCTTCCCGTTGCTTCCATTGCTTTCTTGCCAACTGCCCGGGTGGTCTTTATTTGTCCTTCTTTTCTTCCATACCTACTACATAAATATATAGGTAATATAAAAAAGTACAAAATAAATTATGTAAGTATGTACAGTAGTACAATAGAAAATACATTTTAAAAATAAAATCTATTTTGAGACTCACTTGCGAATTATCATTTGTACAACATCCCACATTTTCCTTTCATTTTGCTCTTGGTTAGAGCAATTTTCACCTCTTGGCCCGACTTCCGTCGTTTCGTACCAATGTGCATGCGGGTTTCAAAGCTTTTTTGCGTATCATCGTCTTTTAATTTTGCGAGATCATGGATCAGAAAAATTCTTTTTGTACTTTACCTTCTTCACATCTCTTCTTATTGTATGTATATATTTATTCGACCACATTTTGACGTACGTAGTTTTTAGCATTGAACTTGAAGATTCGGCATCCCTGGAAAAAAACATGCGGGTATTTAGAGGTTTGTCACAAATAGTTATACAACCTTACAAATGTACTTACACAAGACTAAACATGTGTTGTTTTGTAACCTGGTAAGAACCACAAAACGGTTCCGTATCAGTTTCAGGATTGCAAATAATCTTTCCGTGTGCAAAACTGCAAACGCCTCTGTCTGTAATAATTTGCCAGCCAAAAGCATCCAATTTTATTCACATTCGCAATGCGAATCTTGCTCTTGCTATAAATTTCACAGCAATGCGCAGGCATTTTCATGCTTTTAATGTTTTAAAAAAATTATTATATTAATTACATTATTAAAAATTGTTATCAATCAAGTGGGAACAGATTACAATATTAATTATTATTAGTAATTTACAATAAGTATACATTAAATTAATCATGATGGGAAAATGAGAATTCGAATTGAGAACCAGACGTCAAACTTTTGTCCATGAATAACATGACGAAAAAGAGCAATATAAAGAGAATAATTTCGCGATATTTCATATTCGCTACTTTTTCCGGGTATGAATCGGCGAGGCGAAAGCTACGGTCGCGAGAAATAGTTACATAGTTATGGGCAATTCTCACTTTACCCCGAATCGCGCTGTAAATGTGATTTGTAATATGATGATGATGTGATGAATGTGTCCCTATATATCAGTAACATTTCTCTAAAAAACAGCATTATTAAAAGCTGTACATGTCCAGTCTTCATGGTTATTAGTACGTAATTATTTATGTATCATTATCATTAACAGATTAATTAAGTTATTGAATTGTTCGATTCCGATCTTGACCTACTGTGTAGTACAGTAGATACAGCGTAAATACTTTCATCGTTTTAGGTCGCGTGAACTGACCCTGAACAATTCTCTATAGACTTGTGATCTTCACATCTTCAGGTGACGTTTCGAATTGAATTGAAGCCCTTTCATCTTCATCACTTAAGTATCTCTAAAATATGTATTTATTTTGGAATTTGGAAACAATCTGCTGCGATCCTCTTATCTGTATCTCTAATTATTCGGTGCGGTTATATCGATAATTAACAAATTAACAATAATGGTGTGTGCCATGTCAATATCATGTGTAGAAAGCTGAAATATTCATGTGTTCTCCGAACAAATCTGATCCGATCCTGTTTTGTTTATCTTTTCGGTGTATCTAGATTTAGTTAATATTTAAAAGTGACAATGGTAGAAAGTCATGTGCCACGTGTATAGAAAGCTAAAGCACCTTCAACTTTGTTTAATCTTCAAATATTGTCTGTCCTTCATTCTGAAGCTTGCACATAGATTAAAGAGCAGTTGCACAATGTTAACTTAGGCTTTACATTAGTTGGCGCTTTTTAAAGTATATACTTGACACGAAGAATATCCCTGTATGAATTATTATATAATCAATCTTCAAAGCTCAATGGTCAAATACCGGCACGAACGAAGGCGATGATGAAGAGATTTTTATATCACTTCACACACACATGTGTAAAAGTTTGATATTATGTATATTATTGCATATTATCTTATGTAGTTATCTAAAAAAAATTATAAATTACTGAACGTTGCGATTCCATCAGGAGGGTTCAAAGGGGGAATATCATTGTGTCCCAGGAAGGAGCTCAGGAGCTCACCTAATGTGCAATTACTTACCTGGGTAATTACCTCTCCTAATTAATAAATTCCGCTAACTTCATAAAGATCGGGAAAACCGTCCATAATTCCATAATATTGTTTGTATTGCTGACTAATTTTATTTATTTAATTTTTAATTATATGAATCAGCTGTTTTTAATTCTGTAAATATAAAAGCTGTCTTGTAAGCTTCATATTATAATATTCGGAAAGGTGTTCAACAACGTTCGTAGAACTCATTAGATAATCATTACAAAAATCCGAAGAACATTATGACATGGTCATCCGGACTTGCAAGTAGAAGGCGAGAAATTAAAATAACAATATTAAAAGCCACCATCCAGTGTCCAGTATCACATGTTCTAATGTATACGGAATACTATGGAATGGACTGAATAAAATCCAACAATTCCATGAAATCGCTAACGTAAATAATTCCCAAAATAACAGCGGCTTGAACTCTAACGCTGATCTGCAAATGGAAAAAATTGAATTACATGATAATCAACTTTATTAGACGTAGTAACATAGTTTTGTGGTAAAATACTACTATTTCTTTCCCCATTCATGCAGACGCAGACACCCCGTGATCATATGAATACAAGCACACGTTATATACATAGCTTATTAAATCTTAAATGAGCGTAAATTATTTATATAAGTATAATTTCCTATTTTATTTTAATTTTAAAAATATATGAGTAATAGCTCGGCACTCAAATAAGCTCCAACAGATATTAAACTATACATAATACATATTAAACTATCCATTAACATCTAAGGAATATGAGAAAAACGAAATAATTATGTACTATGTACTTAACTATATACTATGATTGCTATATATCTATATATTCTATATATATATTCTATATTTCTATTTCTATAGTACTGAAAAAACTATACTTTGATGAAACCTAATTATTTATATTATTATTATTATCAGTATTAGGTAATCCTCCTGTCATGACTTGAGCTCGTGGGATTGATGATGTCTTGAGTTTTCAAGTCTTTTAATAATCATGTCTGATGTCATCAAATAAAAAATTTAAGTCCGGACTTTCTTTACTTTTTGACTTATCTTACTTACTTACTTTTAGTAAGTATTGACAGAGTTCTCATTTATACTCAAATCAAATCCGAAACAAAGCAAAGTCAGGGAGATAAAGAGTTTAAGGATGTAGAATTTGTAGACATTCACGCAAGAAAGTCATAGATTAATTATAAAAAAGACCTTCCCACATGCTGATTGATAGCTCAAAGTAAACTTACTTAAGTATAAAGTATACCTAAAGTATACAAGTATCTAGTAAAGCTATTTATATTGGGGCAATGAGAAAATCTCTATTAACCTATACTTAACTATACTTTAGTACTTAACTTACTACAAATAGTACAGTGGTACTTATCTATTATAGTATACTTACTTAACTTTAAGTATACATGATGAAGCTATCTATCTACTATAAATAATGTCAATCAATAAGATATACTCATCATCCCGATTTCAAGTTAAATGTTATTATAGCGTCTTTAAAGTTGGAAGGGTTAAATCATGTGAATGGAAAATGTGCAGTGGATGGTAAGTATGCTTTAGTTTATATATACACAGGAAGATAAGAGATTGAGATAAAAATGAGAGAGTCGAAGTTCAATATTCAACACACTATACACTGTAAATCCATATACTACCTAATAACATAACAACATTAACTTAAATAAACGTTTAAAGTCTTAAGTACATTACATTGTACGTATACCTATCAGTAATAATAATAACTGATACAAAGTCAAATAAATGAAAGGCATGCTTTTTCTCCTTCCATCGACTCAAATTCAATGACGATTTATTCGATTTTGTGACGACGACTTGATAGTTCATTTTATATTCTTATGTATTATGTCGTTTGAGGTAAGTATACATTAGGGTTGGAGTGTTTGGAGGGTTTGGTTTGTTCATCATCACCATCATCACTTTTTCATCACAGTTTTCCACAGTGGCGAGCGGATGCTGCAGAGCAAAGCATACTAAAAGGCAGCATAGAGCCTCCGAGCACAAGGATTTTTATTCAGAAAAACTGCAGACAGACTCGACTCTTTCTTTTGAGTGGAGCTCTCGCACAGCGCTGTCGTGTCATCGTCATCGTCCGTTCCCACATCTTTTGCTGCTGCTGCTCTACTGGACCGTTGGTAATTTAGTAAATATTTACTCCAATTATTTATATCATCTTTAATGTCCACATGTTTTATTGAATTTCAACAACAACGCAGTCTGATAAGCCTTAAAGATCTAGTTTGTTGAGGATGGTTCCAGTCTTTTAAATGCTCTTTAACTAGGTTCCAAATGTTTATTTTAATTTAATTTTAATTTAATTTATAATTTAATTTAATTTAATTTTATTTATAATTTAATTTATAATTTAATTTATAATTTTATTTATAATTTTATTTATAATTTTATTTATAATTTAATTTATAATTTAATTTATAATTTAATTTATAATTTAATTTATAATTTTATTTAATTTTATTTATAATTTAATTTATTTTAATTAATTTTATTTTTTATTCCAATTAATTTAATTCATCTTATGTGTGCTAGAGCGTTTGCAATGAATTTGATACAATTATTAATATTGTTCCAGGATTTTAGGATTGATATGGAATACTGAAAATTTAATATTAAAATTAATATTACAATATCCAATATGAATCGATATCATTACAGTTATTGTAGTATTTGTTGTTGTGTTTATTTAAAATTGAATTATAGTAGTGTATTGCAAAAATGATTATAATGATGCAATAATAAATGGAGACTCGTTATTTCTTTACAAATTGAAGCCGAGTAGTAAATAGTAAATAATATTGTAGTTATTGTATATAATAGTTTTGATGTTATGGCTTGGAGTTCTTGTTTTAGTATTTTCCTTCCTGGTTCATTGAGTATTGATGGCCTGAATTTGTGCTGTTGAATTGGCTATTATGTAAAACCTATTTGTTCCTAGATTTTATTTCGCCTTATGTTTGGGGAAAAGGAGTATTATTTTATGTCTGTTGTTTTGTAGTCTATGATGAACTCATAGTATTACTTTATAGTATGTTTTATTTGTTGAAGGGATTTTCCTTTTTTGATTTGATGGATGGATCGATAATAATAGTCTGTCTGTAATTTATAAATAAGTACTTTCCACTTTAACTTTTAGTGATAATAAAATGTAGGATATTTAATTTGTTGGATGATTTGTTTAGTCTTTATTAATTATTGTTGACGCACTCTGCTTCTGAGCGAGGTTTTTGAAATACATGAAGTATTTTTTATGTATACTTGTAATGATGATAATGGACAGTAAATTGAAATTGGGCATTGGAATGTGTATAGTTGATTGTTGAATGGAATGAATATTTGTTTATTATGGAATCAATAGATTTGGATTTGAAACATGGCTGAAGCACGATATCCGGGAGAAATTGTCCCTGTTGAAAACGTAAAGGAAGAAGATGACCCTTTCCGACACGTCCCTGGAGGTCCACGAATCCTCGATTATTGCCATTCTTCCATGGACAGCCAGGATTTAGCTGAAGCTTTGGCTAATCAGCCATCGAATGTGTTCTCAACTGTTGAAACAATACTTTCCACCAACAATTCATTATTACATCTGCCGGATATTTTATCTTTGTACGTGAACTTGCGAAGCATTGATATTTCCTTCAACCAACTCACGTATTTACCTGACTCACTCTGCCAGTGCTCCAATCTGATTTCCCTGGTTGTACGAAACAACCTGTTGGACGACGCAAGTTTCCCAAAATCCTTTTCCAACCTGAAATTACGGGAGCTAAACTTGAGTGGGAATGCTCTGACAAGAATTCCGGAAGAAATTATGAATCTAAGTGCGACATTGACTTCTCTCCATTTAGGGGCTAATCGTATAAATCATCTTGGATCTGATATTAAGCGATTTCGATCGTTGGAAGTTTTATATTTGGGTGGGAATCACTTGACTGAAATACCATGGGAGGTTGGCGATTTGAAGTATTTGAAAATATTTGTCCTGTGTGAAAATCGGCTTGAAACCCTTCCGTCGTCGGTCTCCAATTTAAAGCATTTAAAATCGCTACTTCTTCATCGAAATCGCTTAACCTCACTACCTGTTGAACTCATTAGACTGCGGAATCTCATGGAGGTACTTAACCTTGCTCATATGTAAGATTATTATCCTCACTGTAAACACAATAACTATGATTTCTAACTGGCCAACACATTGAATGTTCCAGCTGAGCTTGCGAGACAATCCATTGGTTGTACGTTTTGTCCGTGACATGGTGTATAACCCACCCTCATTGACGGAACTAGCAGCACGAGTGATTAAGATTAAGAAAGTACCGTTCAACGCGTCTGAACTGCCACACAATTTAGCGGATTATCTTCAAGCTGCACATGAGTGCATCAATCCTCGGTGTAAAGGTTAGTTAATAATAATAACCGTAGCTTGTATGTACATTTTATTTTATATGTGTGTTCAATTGTATTTTTAATTCTGTAAATAATTTGTTGTTTATAGGAGTTTATTTTGACACCCGAGTGGAGCACATCAAGTTCGTGGATTTCTGTGGAAAATACCGCGTACCATTACTACAGTACCTTTGCTCTCCTACTTGTAGCGATTATCGCTCACCAGCTTATGCAGCCAGTGATTCCGATTCCGAAGACGATCGTATCCGGAAAGTTTTGCTTGGTTAATGACCAAAAATGCATTGTAATGTTTTTGTACAACTCCCATTACTGAATGTGGTTCAATGCAATTCCTGATCTTCCATAATAATTATTACTAATAACATCCTAATTTAGTAGCGGATTTCGATATAATATTCAGAAACTAATTAGCTGGTCGCTTGTTTATATATTGATAATGATAATTATTGTTTATAAGAGAGCTATCATTCTTGCCTTTTCTACAATGTTGGCGCCCACATGAGTTTTTCCTTTGTCTTCTCTAGTATAGGATCCGATAGTAAATAAATAAATATTCAATATTCCGGGGTGCTACAATACTGTAATTAGCTCATTGTCAGTTTGTTCAACCAAAGAGATTGAATTGTGAACATTAGTGGTGATATGTATTATGTATCAGAAACTATGACCATTAAATTGCTTTATGTACTTCAGTATAACTTACATTATAAGCACTGCAGACGTTAGTAACTCTTATTTTAGTCGTGAAGATTATAGTGGTGCAAAAATAAAATGCAATGCATAAAATGGTCCTGCAACGTCGGTCAGTTGATCAGTTGATGGTAAACAACGAATAATAGCCATTACCTTGTAATTTGTACTTGTTTCTAGTTATCGTTGTCATTACTAATAATTGTATATGGAATTTATCAGTTTTTGTTGTTATAAGTTTTGATTTTGTATTAGAGCTAAAGAGGTTATATTCCTTTATTGTTTATACCCTATTGTTGTTCATTTCGCACTATTTCCGAATCCAATAAAGAGCTTCCTTATTCTTGGAATATAAAGCACTATAATTAGTTCTTATTGCAACACAAAGATAAACATAGTTCTTTATTAAAGCCTAACAAAGGTAGAAATAATATTCTTGAAATAAAGTATAATAATCATTTATCGAAATAAAGTTAGAAAGAAATAGTTCCTAATCCGCATTATTACATTGTAAAAACTAAATCTCTATGTACTGTTGCTGCATCTGTTAGCATATACTCCATTTAAATACTTAACTACATTAATAAATTGTTAATGCATGAATTAATACTAATGTATTTTTACTAATTATGGTACTCAGGACATTAATGTACAAGTTCATTTATTCAATCGACTAATTGTAAAGTAATAAACTTGTTTTATTGCGATTTAGAACGCAGCATCGCATAAGAAACCCATGCATTCAGCATCACCCAGCGGATTTGTCGAGAGTCAAAACCAGAATTTTGGTGCAAAGAACCAAAATTGATCCTCATAAGAAAATCAGAACAAGAGCAGGAAGGAATTAATTTGTTAAAAATTATAGAAATTTATCCGTAATCTGGTAGTGTTGAGCAGGAATTTGCTCAAAACAGGTAACATTTTACTGATTGTGATTAAAATTGATTTTGGGAAATTGAACAGCCTTAACTATTTATGTTTATTTGTTCTGAAGATATTTTTATGTGTATTTTTCAGGCTAAAATGCCGTTGCCGAGTATTCCTCATTACGATGTGACCCCACAGGAAAGGCGAAATATCGAAGACAGAGCAGCACTCCGGAAGGAATTACGGGTGGAATTTCTGAAAAAATTTCAAAATCCTCATCAAATGGCTACTGGGGAAGGAGGTTATTTGGTAAGCCCTTTTTGTCATCATTTGTTCTCTAAAATTTCATTTAATATTTTTACAAAGATTTTGATACCATGTAGCGATATCTGTATGAATGTAATAAACTATAAAAGTAGCAAAATAATGATTCACAAGTATTTAAATAATGTTAATTAATTTTTACAGTTCGACCCGGCTCTGCAACGGTGGATTGCTATGAGATCCTTCCATTGGCGCTACTTTAAACCGAGTGTGAAGACCCTGCATTATCCGCTTGGAATTGCGGCATTAGTCGGCTTAACGTTTAAGATTATTTGGGATGGTCAGCAGGCTAAGGAACAAAAGTATCGAACTGGTCAAGTTTCGTACCGCGACAGACGGGATAAATTCCGGTAAATAATTTCAAAATCGTGTTTCAGTCACAGGTTAGTGACATTTAGTGTAGTTTGTAGTAAGACCGTCACGCCCGAATCCTTCAAAAGTTGTTGGAATAAATGCCCGTCGCGGTATAAAATTATATATAGCAAGTATGTACTACAAATTATTAATGTAATTTGAATTTCAACGAGAAATAAATGAATATTGCAACAACTGTAGTGTTTATTATATATTTAAATTCAATACAAAATATTTGGCATGTATGCTCATTGTTAAAATAGAACGTACCACTCTTATTTCCAATTTCTTAATAATATAAAATCACAACCTTATGCTTGACTATATTTACGATAGTGATGGTGTATAATGTGTAAAAAGAATTTGCCCAAAATGTGTATAAATATTAAAAGTAGTAACAGTTCACTCGAAAACATTTATAAAGCTTCAAGTTCATACTATTTCACTGTTGTTTTGTAGTGAAAAAATACAATGTATCACACGAAGAATCTTTCACTTAACTCTGGGTATCGCTGACCCGCAATCGAAAACAGTAGTCCCAAATCATGCTCACCCACGTATGGCATGGAATTCACATCTAACTTTGTCACATTCATCAGTCGACTTCCAAAATCTTCACCTAACTTTCTAATAAAACCTAATTGTATGCTGACGAATTGCTCTATCTCAGATTCACGAGAATTGCTCATGAGGACGTGAACATGTTCGACCAAATTAGTAATCAAAGTAGACGGTGGAATATTTTCCTCCTTACAGCTACTAGAAGTGTAGTATTTTACAAAATTTTTGTCTAAATTGTACAGAATCCAGTTTTCATCAACTAACTTTAACCAATCCAATATTGGGTCGGCAGGACCAGTAGCATTATTGGAAGTACTAGAATTACTAATACTTGTTGGAGCACATTTGAGCCATTGAACTTGAAAGAGAGGATTGAATTTTTCAACAATTGAAATACTATCACAGTAGTGGCAGAACTTTGTCAGCTTAACGGGAGGAGTACTCAGGTTTAGTTCTACTTTTATTGGTTCTCGGTTGGAATCCTGCTCTAAACAATCTTCCAGGACATATGTGGACTCGTCATTTTCTGAAAGATCATCGCTTAGAGCAGGAGATAACTTACTACTACTACTATTGCTACCGCTGCTCAAGCTACTGAGCACACTAAAGGGCTGTTTTAATTTATCGGGATTTGGCTCACTAAGGCCTAAAGTGTTAAACGTTTGTTCTGTATCTGATTCTTCTCCCAAATGGAAACAAACACCAAAATCGGACATCTTTCCGTCTAGTGAATCAATACTAGGAGGAAGATTGCTTAAAAATTTTGAAGATGTAGAGGAACGTTTTAGACTACTTGTAGATGATATGGTGGAGTAAATTCCGGAATCCGCAGTTGACTCTCTTGTGAGTAGTTTGATGTCTTCAGGACGTCGAATGAAATCTTCCGGATTCATAGCTACTACATCAAGCCCTACTTCATCTTTGGTAGGTGAAATTCCATCTTTAGGTTCAAGAATTTTAATGGGCATATTTTTTTGACTACATTGTTGGGTGCTTTCAATAGTACCATGCTCAAAAGAGGCTATTGATGCGGGTCGACTCAAATTATAAGAAGTTCTTGAACAAGTACACTGATTGATTACCTTCAGTAGCATTAAAATAGTTTTGACTTCATGAACTCGTTTTGAACCACCTATTATCACAATTTTGCATCTTTTCTGGATTGGACGACGCTTCATCCAACTTAGGTCGTTGGTCATGTACGTAGTAAGAAACTCTCCGAAGGAAGTAGGTAATGTTTTAATAGTGAACGGAATACTATTAATGTTGACGAGAGGAGTAGTCAACCTAGAAAGGAAAAGTTGCTTATATTCTTCGGAAAAGTTATACAATGTCTCCACAAATATTGGAGGATTCATGTAGCTTTGGATGGCCACACTGGCAAACCAATCCGTAGATAACTCTAGAGTGCTGGATATGCACGAGATGTATGATCCTAGTTGCTGTCTATCACTGTAATAAAAAACATAAGTGTTAGTGCTGCAGAACACACCCATAATCATGTGCTTCTTTCAATTTCCAAATATATTTACATTTTGATTATCACGTAAAGGCAACACAAAAGTTTATACAAGCAAACAAACAGTACTAACTAGGTATCTCGTGACTGCTGCTCGTCATTTTCATCATCACCACCGGTAGAGATTACGACAGCAAGTCCGAGCAAGGTTTTCGTGGAAGGCACTTCTAATCTGCTTGGCAACGAGTGGCTCATCTTCATGTCAGATGCACTATTTGCATTCACGGCTGGTAACGACCAATTCCGTGAAGAATCAGTGGAAGATTGGTCATAAGACGAATCATCGATGCCGGAGCCCGACATATACCCACTTGAGGTCAGGTCACCTAAACCGAATGACATCACATTAATTTTCAAACTCTTTTTTAGTATAAATTAGCTACATCTACATATTAACAGATAAAGAAATTCCAAATATGTCATGTTCGTACCGTTGGAAGAAAGACATGATGAAGACCCACTATAGACATTCCTGCAACTAGCCTTATATCTAGTCGCAGTTGCCGGGGCTTGAAACGTATGTGACCAGATTATATTGCCTTTCAAGCGGTGAAATCGTTTTGTTGAGCTGGAGCTCAGAGGAACACATCCAAATATCCATTCTGACAAATCCTTTACTTGTCCCGTGTTTGTGACCGGAATGTAGGTAAATTTCCCAGTTTTATCCTTGACGATATGGGCAGAATCAAACAGACACTTTCGCCCTCGTCGATCGCAGTCCCGGTACAACAGCAGGCGAATATTTTCCGACTTCAGGCTTTGAGCATGAAGTGTCCATCTAAATTAAGAAATGAATTGTTTTCACCACCAAAGCTAAGTACATATTAATACAAAAAATTATATCGTTCTATCCACTTCGCACATATAGCGATTCATTTGCAATTAATATTATTATTTACTTGCTCCGGTTACAAGATGTACCGCTTGAAACGTGAAGCTCTTTGAAGAATTAGACTGTCAAACGACAAACTATAATTAAGAATGATTTAAAGTATCATGAAAAGGTAAAATAAGCACTACAGCTTCACATATTCTTTAAAACTTTATAGCATATTGTTGAAATTTATAATTTCCACTACAATTTAAGACTGGCTAATCTTCTACAGAATACTTCAACACTGACGTAAATTTCGTCATCCCTTCTTCAAAAAAGAAAAAAAATCAGCTAATTTTGGACATTTGTGGGCGGGAAAGCGGCAAACATAGCGATCAGCGGTGAATAGCTCCAACTATAGGCTAAGCTAAAACTTTGTCGATGAAGGAACAATTAAATTATAAATCAAACTTCAGTTAAAAACCCGTAATTCAATTTACAAACACATGACTAAAATACAAAATACGCAATTAAACATACGAACGCAAATGATACTCACGTTTTAAAATCTTTGCTATCCGAATAGTGGCTTTTGAGTGGCGAGCTCAGTGTTATCCGTAGTTTGTCAAAGAATTCCATATTCTTAAGATTGAAAGTGTGGACAACTGAAGGGAAGGAACACAAATATTTCCTAGAGCAGCATCACAAATCTCCGAAGTGAAACCGTAGTTAATGTCAGAAGCGTTGCTTTCGGAACAATCCTTGTAGTCCGGTACGGTTCCAAATTCTACATGGTGCAGTAACCGCAGACTTCCTGTTCACAAATCAAAATACAAGAAGAACGGATATATTTTTGGCTGGGTAGATGTCAACGTATAAGTTCTATAATGACGCCGCTGACTTGTGATAAAAAGTTGTACACTTGACTTTGAACCGGAGAGGATTTAGACATGGAATGAAGACTAATACGAGAAAGAGCAGTTCGACAAAAACAAATCCGTCAGTCAGGTCTCGTAATATATAAATGGTTGGTTGGTTGGTGAGTGAGCATATCATTGAAAAAGATAAAGTGAAGATGTTCTATCTACGTTTAAATAATAAGTCACGCGATTGCTGGAGAGGAACAATATTAATAATTTATAATTACATTCGAAAAAATAATATTCATATGATAATCATATTATTGAGGTCACGGAGATTACTAACAAATGTGTCTAACCATAATTTCTTCTCCTTGTCTTGTTTGTGTATATGGGGTTTGGGTTCGTTCCGACCACTCCGGCTGGGTGACTACATCTTTATGGACTTGGATTCAATAAATAAAGAATTTGTGGGAGAACACAGGAGATTAATAATCAGAGATGAAACTGAAACTTTTTTTGTGTAGGAGGGGGAGATAGACGGAGAAATAATCAAAAGTAATATATAATATACTTATATATAGCAAATATAGCAACTCTATGAACTTGTTATTACGGTCTCGTTCTCGGATGACGGCTGTTATTTACTATTTAATAACACACATTTCCTCGCTGGTCTTGTGATTTCAATTTTCTCGTGAACAATCACATGCTTCCAAAAGCTGTGGATGCGTAAGCGTAAACCCGTGATGTCATTCCTTCTCTATGTGAACGAACAGTGAATAACATTGGGATCATCAGAACGAATAGAACGTATTTGCACGTAACGTAACGTAAACCTATAATGTAGTAGTATTCTATCACATTCATAAAAATGTTTCCCATTAAAGAGTAAGACCTCTCGGCTGATTAGGGTCTTCTATATAGAGTGCATTCGTCTGATATATAGTCAGTGGCTATGTAGCTATATAGACATATTTATATATATTTAAGCTTTCAAAATATGTATATAGTGGTAGATTTTTTTAAATGCGTTTTAACTTTCGACACAGGTAGTAGACGTAGACAGGTAATATGGTCATATTTATTATTGCTTAAAACCCACCTTAGCTATTAAAGGTGTATTTATATACTATATACATTTGTCTTACCTTATACCTCATGGAACCTTTTAATATTGAACTTGTGCAACCCGGTGTACCTTAAAGTACCCAGTGTATACCTTGTATAGTAGTTTGAATATACGTACCTTGTACTATACTATACCTATGTACCTTATATAGTATATACATTATAGTATCTTGTATACCCATACCTTATAGAACCTTGTCGTTTGTAGTATCTTCTATTATATACCTGATAGAACCGTATATAGTATCTTCTATAAGTATACTTTATTGTATTTTAGTATTTTATTTTAAGTATCTTGTATATACCTTATAGTAATTTGTATAGTATGTACCTTACGGTACCTAGCACATAGCTTATGACCATATGTGTACCTTAAAGGTCCTTATGGTACCTTGTTGTATAAAGTTTATATCACCCTACGTAAATCTTAAGGGACCTTATAGTACCTTGAATATACCTCATATGACCATATGCATACCTAATAGGTACTTATACTGTCCCTACTTTACTTATATCTTCAAGACCTTAGGACACCTTGTGTATACCTTGAATGACACTTTGCAAACCTTAATGGCAACGCCCTATGTCTATACCTTATTGGACCTTATATATACCCTTTATGACCTTAAGTGTACCTTCAGGACCTTATATGTACATTATAGGACTTCATATATACCTTACTTGACTATACATACATATATTATGTTTTATGTTGAATGTAATTATGTTGAATTTTGTAAATAGATGATATTTATGTAGAGAAACTGTAGATATACACACGCCACAGGTGTATTTGCTCTCAACTATGGTATAACGAAATTTAACGAAAGGGTTAAAGCATTGATCTCTCTCACTTGCTGAATATTGACTTTCATATGGCAATGTGCATGACCACAAGGGGAGAACAACCTCTGAAGCACTTGATTCAACGTTCAACTCCTGTGAACAGAAATTCCTGCTACCTAATCACTTTTGTACACAATATGAGACGTATGTATGTAGTGTAGAATTAGGTAGGCATGTGATTTTAATATGTATAGAGGTATATATTTTAGGGGAGAAGGTGTAGTAAATGGGTGTATATGGTAAGTATGATTTAAATACTGTGGTAAGTTGGTAAAAAGCTTTATAGTAAAGAGGTATACTATTTTGTACGTATGGTAAATAGTTGTTTTGTGGTAGGTATGATTTGAAATGAAACATAGGTAGATTTTAGGATAGGCAGGGTTGATGTTATGGCTAGGCACAATTAGACATATTGTGGACTGTGGATGTGGACATGACATGAGTAATTAAGCACTTAAGAGAGTAATTAAGTACGTATGTATAAACAAGTGACATTTTTGGAATACTTTATTAGAATTCATATATACCTGTGTACCCGGTGTTTTATAACGACGATTGCCTATTAGTCATTGACTCCATTTGAGCTTCTGAGAACTCACACTATCATAAATAGCACTCAACACCTGACCCTCGCATAAAGCTATTAATATCGTCGACTTCATTATTATTATAAAGTTAATTTGACGGTGATAGGTATTTGCTTGGTGTGTACTGGACTGACATAATTGCTCCTGTATATGAGAGTCCTTTGGCCTTGTGATTATGATGTGGTGGCTCTCATGAACTTGCAACTACTTTTTGTGTTTTTATTTGTGTACATACTGACGTACTGTTATTTAATATGAAGAAAGCACTAATTTATTATGCAGTTTGCTCTTCGCGCAACTAGTAATCTATAGCTGTTGTCTACTGCATGTTAAGGGCATGATAAGTGATGACTGAAAATGCGGAGGATTAAATTTTAATTAATTTGTTCAAGAGTTAATTCGAAGAGTTAGTTTAAGAGTTGTTTCTAGTTAATTAAACGTTTAAATTGTTTTGTTATGAAAAGAGCATTTCATTTTAAATAATATAGCAGCTATAATAAATCTATTGTATGTATGTACTTTTATTGTTTCAACTTTTTATTGAGAATACAAAATTGTCACACACCAGTTGAAAACTATATTTCTTAATCGTATTCCTTCATACGACGTAAAATCATGTGATGATATAATATTCTGATTCCAATGTAATCATTTCCCGTCCATGGTCCATCCGCTGGGTCGACAATATTGCCCACATGACAGTTATTGACAGTCAACGTGACAAGTCACACGACTGTCCTCATCATCGTCTGTCCCATTCCAAGCAAGGATTTTTCGTTTCAACGCTTTTACGATTCTGCTTATTCAAAGTAAATATGGTGTACTAATGCCAGTTTAGTACAACATTGCAAATTGCCTTTATCATTTATGGACGCTAAAAGGCTAAAACTATAAAACGACTGACGATGAGTGAGAATCTACGGAAGGGAAATGCAATTTTTGCATGACAATGAAAAAGTGCAAGTAGGATAATATTGCGCATAAAAACAACAATGACAGATTCAACGTAAACAATTCCGTGTAATAAAATGAATTGTAAATAATAAAGCACATGCAACATACAGTTTTATACTACTACAACTTCTCTATTTACTTGTAAGTACTTTACATCTTCTATATTGACATACACAAACACAGTGGCAATAAAATACTTGTATTTATAATATATAGGATTATATCTGTACATACAAAATACATCTTCACATTGATTCAGACGTAAACCACGTAACATTGAATATAAATGTAAACGTGTATTAGAGCTTTTACTAGTACATGAGTAAAAGTAAACAACTCCAGGAACCATTTTTGGAGCTTTAGGAAAAAATTACGGTAATGTTCTATGATAGTACGTACATAATTAGTAGTACTAGATGCAGTTCATGTCATAATTAAACTTGGACATTAAATTAATAAATTTCATAAGTACCCAAAAGACTTGTATGACTGATAATACATACTCCATAATAGTACATATCGTCAACGACAGATCAGTACACACTAAAACGAAAACGAAAAGTCACTAATTCCAAGATGTACTACACACCTGTCGTTCGAAAACGGAAAAGCTGTGTATAAGAACGGAATTTTAGTACATTCTGGAATTACATTTTCTCATTTTAGTGCATCTTGGAATTAGTGACTTTTCTTTTTAGTGCGCCCTGATGTTTCGCATGACGACATATTTACAAGCTTGGGACATGAGAGGTATTTGATAAAGCACTGTGTAAATGAAATACTGTTTAAAATAAAATAAAATGTCAGCGAAACATTAGGACGCACTAAAGTGAAAATCAAGTACTACATAGTTCCTCTAGAGGTACTACACAGTTTGTGTTCAAAAGTCGACAGTCAGAACGCACTCAGATTAGCCTGAAATACACTGAACATTTTCATTTTAGTGCGTCTCTGAAATTAGCAAAATTTCATTTTAGTACGTCCTGATAATTCGTTTCCGATATATGCATTTACACTCTTGAAAAACATCAATGCACATAAATTCAGTTTTAGCAGTTATCAGTAGTTGGATTTGGAACATGAACAAGCTACAAAATAAACTATGGGTAATACATGCGTTCATATTAGTAATAAATTAATATAAATAAATAAAAACGATGAGCAATGAAAGTATAAAAATAAGTAAACAATAAATTAATAAGTAAATAAATAAATAATAAAGTAATAGGTACATAAATAAATAAATAATAAAGTCATAAGAAAATAAATGAATAATAAATAATAAAGTCATAAGAAAATAAATGAATAATAAATAATAAGTAAAATTACAAACAACAATAAACTAATTAATACATAAAAACACAAAATTCAAAAAAATAAACAGAAATACATATATAAATAAAAGAATAAAACTAAAGACAAAAAATAAAAATAAAATCAATAAATAAAAAAAAATATATAAAATCAATAAAAAAATATATATATAATTTTTAAAAAAAAGCATTCATGAGATGCTGCCTTTGTCATCGGATGATGAGATGAAGATGAGCCGAAGATGCGGTTTTGCTTTAGAGAGAGGTTGAGGACAAGGAAGAGCATAGAGATTTCAAGGGAGACAAAGAGAATTGACGAGAGGATTTTTAGCTTGTAATGTGGATTTGCTGATGGTTGGCGAGGAGCATTGGCTGTGATTGGTGGGTTTGGCCCCAGGTAAAAAGCCATCATGTGCCGCCACGGATTTGAATTGGGAAAGAAAATAATTTTTGGGGTTTAGCAGTCCTTTACTTTTATCTTTTGGAAACAGTCACATTTTTTGGAAAAAATTAAGCAATGACCGTGTCAAACTCCACAAAAATGTACAAAAATAAACATTTTTAGGAACGTGCAGTCATTCGACGGGTTCAATCAGGCAAGTCCCGGTCCATCGTTATTTTCTTTCCTCAGTTTCAATAATTTTGTCAGACGTCGGGTACACTCTTTTTTTTTGTGGGGTTACCCGGCGATCAGAGTCCAAACCATTGTTGCTTTGTTGAGTGGCTGGAATCTAGGGAATTTCATCCAGGTTTAATGATTGGTTCGGGTGGAGTGCTTGTTGGGCCAAGTGACGTGTCAACCTCTGATCATTAATGTGTGTCTCGACTAAACGGAGAAAGTTTTCAAAGCGTGTTCCAAGCGCACCTCAATGAGTCGCACTCCAAACAAGGAGGCCAACATGACGGGCAACATTACTCCATCAATGGGGAGCGGAGTCAACGCTGGAGGTAGTGCTCCCAATTCTGGGCCCGCCACTCCATCATCAGCGCTGATTCCAGTCAGCAAGGAGTCCTCCAATAGTAATAACAATAATCACAATTCAAGAAGGACTCATACCATCATGTCACCGGAAGAGGCGAATGCTGGCAAACGTAGCTTTTGGTCCGAACTTGAGTTGACAGGTGAAGGGTTTTTCTTGTGTCATTTCTCATGTCGTATGAATCAATGTCATTATGTCCCTTTTAAGCAGCCAGTAACTTCAATCCTAATGAGCCTGGAAAAAGATGAATTCGTATGAGCCAGGAAGATCAATTCTAAAGGAGTCAATATGATCAATTCTAAGGGGCCAGTAGGATAAATTCGAAAGAGCCTTTACGATCAATCCTAAGAAGCCAGTAAGATGAATTCTAAAGGAGCCATTACGAGATGAATTCAAAGCGCCAGTAGGATTAATTCGACAACAGCCAGTAGGATTAATTTACAACAGCCAGCAGAATGAATTACAAGCAGCTAGCAAGATGAAAACTGATGGGACAGTTTGTGAGGAATTTTTGAATAGCTAACCGGATACTTCAGTAGATGAAAATATCACTTTGTCCTCCGTCGATTGACTTGAAACAGTGCCTCGAGTAGATCATTAATAATCTTAAGAATGATACAAAGAATAGTTTATTAATATTACGCTGGAAACACACGTTGTAAATGAAATTAATCAGTTAATTTATGAATGGCTTGTATGTATAGAGTTTGGAGTATAATAATATTATTATGTATGGTATAATATAATTGGTGTAATGTGTAATAATGGTAACTGAAGAAAATAATTATGACATGGATTATCTTTGATGATTACAGGAAACATCCGGAATTTGTCAATAGAAATTTTCGATCTATCCCATCTGACACATCTGTACATCAATGACAATAGTCTTACAAAGATCCCGGGCGACATCAATCGGCTCGTAAACCTTACAGTGCTGGACGCATCAAACAATAAACTAAGGAGTCTCCCGCCAGAAATCGGAGATTTATGTCGGTTGCGAGAATTTTTGCTGAATAATAATTATTTACGAAATTTCCCTTGTGAAATGGGTCGGTTGTTCAATTTACAAACGTTGAGTATAAAGGGTAACCCCTTGCCCGCCGACATTGTCAATTTACAAGCGGAAGTCAACGGCACAACCAAGTTACTGACTTACCTGTTAGACTCCTTACCAGGTAATTTCCTCTTTTTTTATATACAAACTGTAATGCTATGTTTTATAAATTATAATCCCAAAAAAATGATTACTCTTTCGTTACCTGTCTTCGTTGTCAATTCAAGCGTACGTAATTCAATTCATCTTGTACCTGTCAAAACTTCGTTCATATTCGGATGCCGCGCCTGTCATGGTTTCATGGTTTCTAATAATGTGCTTCCAGTAGATTAATAATTCCATCTTAATAAGTTATATTGAATTATTATTCATAGTTAAATTTCTGACAGAATTTTGGAATCTTCTGAACAGAATCCTTTTACATATAAGTCTCTAACCAAATGAATAATGTTGGTATGCAAAGTTATCATGTAATATGTTATATGATACAGATTTATTTATACGACTTCTTTCTCTTGGTCGTTTGTGTAAGTAACTAACTTTTTACATGGTATTCTTATTGTATTCACCTTCTTAGATAAAGTTTCCACAATCATATGTACATAACTTTTGCAATAGTTTCCTTATCCGCCTGCGATTTCATACTCTATATAATACTATAGTGATAGTTTGTTATACTTTACCATTTTACGACTTAGCGATTTGTCAAAGCAACAACCCGCTGAATAATACATACATGATGAACATACACGACAATTTTAGCTTTTATCATTTAGAACATGCAACTCCTGCCGTAGTTTTATTCCGTCCAATTAGGGTTCTCCAAATGACTTAAAAGGGTGACAAGGTGTATGAGCTCTTATGTAAAATTGCATGAGTGCGATGCGAACAACAGATTTTTAATATTATAATTTCATTAGTGACATGTTGAAAGCCAGCGTTCCAATGGATGAACCTTGGATGATCATCTGCTGGATTCTGGAAGGTTTCATTATTAATGATCATTACAGTTGCATGTGTTCTTATTTAGATACAAGTGTATCACAGACAGATCATGTATTATACTAAAATTGTAATTGTATGAGTGTTGACAGTATATGAGTATCATATATGTGAATAAGTATATATGCGTAAATACGCTTTATTATACTTCGTACACCATCCAGTCATTCCAGTGAGAGTGTATTATAACCGTGATGACATTCAGCTGACTGAGAAAGAGATCAGGAGAGAATCAGCATCAGTTTCATCAGACTATAAAATAAACTACAATATATGTACTTAACTCAAGTGTATAGGAATTTTCCCAAGCGCCAGCTCCATAGGTTACCAAGTGGATACAGTAGGAATTGGAAGAGGCTTCGGATATGAAATAGGTAGCGTGGCCGAGTGGTCTAAGGCGCTGGTTTTAGGCACCAGTCCGAAAGGGCGTGGGTTCGAATCCCACCGCTGCCAGGAAAATTTTGCATCTTTTAAAGTCCTTTTTTGCTTTTTTTACTTAATTTTACCCTTTGAAATAAGTGTTGAATGAATTTTCATCATGATTGAGGATACATATGATTGATATAATTTTTATTCAATTACAACTATACTCATTCTATAATTCTAATAAATTGAAGTACGAAATAATTAGGAATCCATGCCATTTATGTATACTGATTTACTTACTTCAACGCTTCTTCTTCGGAAAAGGTACATCATCATGCTGGCTGCTGGCAGAGAGTTAGTGTTGTAGTGTTGCAATTTGTACTTACACGATTATGTTTGTTTGCTCTTGAATTTACTGACTTTGACCTCTTCTAGTATATAGTAGTTGTTTACTATGTATTCTGGTTCATTCTCAAGTGTTTTTTTCATTCACGTGTAACCTTTTGAAAGGTATTAAATAAGTTGTGTAGTCCTGTAAGATTAAGTGCTCTAACATAAGTTTAGTTATAGTAACATAAGTTTTAAGTTGTACAGATAATTCACACATGATTTCTTTGAAGGTGTCAGTCACACAATTAAGGGAATCAGTCCCACGACTGCGTTTAAGGTAACAATAAAGTTTTCTAAGAAATGCATTTAAGGTAGGAATAGGAAGATACAAATGTTACAAGTTGAATGAATGCATATACACGTAAGTTTGTATAAGTTACGAAGTTAATACTACGATGTACGAATAAGGTAGTAAGCAAGTTACTTGAATGTGTTCAAGATAGTCACTCAGATAAAATAACATTTAAGTAACATACATAAAGTGTGTAAATAAGGTCTAAATGTGGTTTTTAAGGTTTTATGGGTGTTTGTGATGTATGAAATTAGATTCCTTTTAAGGTAGGAAGGTATAAATAAGGTAGAGGAACATAGAGTTTTTGCCAATAGGTAGGGAACTAAACTAAACAGAATAGTGTCGTTTTAGGGACGGGAATATAAATGGCATAAATACTTTTACACCTATAATAAAACTAATAAATACTGGATTTAGTTCATCCCGTGGTGGTAGTAATAATATACTTACAAGTGCTGCTGAATTTTTAGTACGACAATGTTTAATGGAACACATTGAAGGAAAGAGAAAAACTGAAAGGGTTTATTGATGGGAACAGGTCTGCAGACATTTCCTCAGTCCCAAATTGCTCTTACTATTACTACTACTATGCTGCTACCACAATTCTACACTACAGATAAATATGAAAAGAAAAATTAGAGCGATTTCCACCAATTGTGATGCTAATGATGATACACTGCTCTGTATTATATTATATGGAATGGAGGTGTTCTCAATTCTGTGTGTATTAAATCGCTCTCGTGTATACTACTTGATCATAGGCCATACGCTCATACACACTGTAAACATCATATTATTGCGAACTTTTATACCTACACTGACACTCCTTTCCTTAAACTTCAACGCTTGATGATGGCAAGACCCGGATGATGCCTATATGTACATACATTAATATGTATTGTTGCTATAAAATTCTGAAATTTTGTAGAATTTTATATATTTACTTATACTTAATAAGTATATTATTACAGGTACTACATTTTTTATAAATATAGGTAGGTATATATATTTGATATATCTGCATTACTTTATATGTGCCTCCATAAACTTCAGTTCAGTTGTGTGGTAAGTTAAAGGAAAGATGCGTCTATACTATCTGTATCTTCACGTATTATTTTAAAAACGTTCCTTCATATCTTTGTCGTGTCTTTTTGTGTATGTGTATTATCATTTTATAATAATGTTCTCCCATGTGTTTCTTATGCAATATACATACACATGTTCCTTTATATCGTGGTTTTTGTTGTTTCGTTGTGTGTGGTGCATATCGTCGCTTTATCTCTATTAACATGCCATGTTTAATATGTTGAATATTTCCTGCTGTGTGTGTTTGTATTTTGTCGTATACTTATACATATACTTACATGCAAGCATAAATGTAAACAATGCTGCTTCTTTATATTTATAAAAGTATCACTTCCACACAATTTAACAATAACAACGAAATAGTTTTTGTGATACTCAAGGGAGATGCATCCATACAGTTTTTTTTAGGAGCGGATGTTTAACACAGAACTCACACAGAAGGTCTCGTGTGTCGGCTCCCAAGTTCTGTATTATATTTGTAAATTATACAGGATTGCATTTGCTTAAAACCTATACTTATTATATCAAAGTATGTATATACATATATACTTATGCTTTTATAATTTGCTCTCTATTTGAGTTAAATATCTGCGGTTCTCCCATGATTAACCTCCTTCAACTTCCCTGCTACTGCTATATGCTGCTGGTCCGACAACAGATTTGTAGAACGATTTGCAATTATGATTATCATTGTTTTGTATTAATTGCATACATTGTGCTGCGATAAATGACTTGTCAAATATTTTTTTTGAAGAAATAATAGTTGTGATAATGTTATGATGTGCAAAAAAGAATACGTATAAAAAATAGGGGAAATAAAATGTAACGATATGAGTTTTTATAATTAAAGGAATAAGTACAAAAGATGATATAAAAATACTGCTACCTACTTCATAAAATCAAAATGATGATTTATAAAATAAATCAAGATGGTTTATTAAATAAATCAAGATGCTTTATCAAATAAATTAAGATGCTTTATAAAATAAACTAAGATGCTTTATAAAATAAATCAAGATGCTATATAAAATAAAGCAAGATGAATTACAAAGTAAAAAATGAAAAATCAATTTTCGTCGGCGGGTTTTTTGATTTGGAAATCATATACTTATAAGTATATGATGAACAATGTTTTTATTGAAATAAAATATAATAATATATATATATGAATATAAAATATATAAAATACAATATATTATAAATTTCATTTTACGAAAATAGGACAAAAATAATTAAGATTTCTATGATACGCTCTAATCGTAAGTGTTTTACAAGGATTTAATGGATAACAAAAGAAAGAAAATAAATATTCTAGAATATTATTCGTATTTATATAAATTAATGTGGATGCGTTCACAAGGGCAAATCTAAGTACAATAATAATAAATATAATAATAGCAATATTATTGAAATTATTTAACTGTACTTTTCAAGCCGGTTGAAGATACTCCAAAAATATTAGGTACATTAAATTTATATTCTTCCAAGCTAGAATGTAGGAGTTGACGTCAATAATAAAACTAGATTGATTAGTAAATAGCGAAAAAGTGTAAAGTGTCGATACAAGTTTTTTGTGGTGTTTGTTGTGACTTCAATATATACTTATTAAATATTAATAAATTTAAAAAAATGGATTATACAATATTAATTCCTTACGATTCACAGATGCTTTGAAAATAATTTAAAAGTTACGTATATATTTAGTAATAGTGAAGGTGCTGTGTAATTATTATCTTTATATAGGAACTTATACGATGAAAGAAGAGGCTTCTTTTCTATATTTTATACAACACGTTTTATATAAATTGAATTAATTAAATTCAGAAATACATAATAATATAGGAATTACAAAGTTAGTTACAATAATAAATAAAAACATTATTTTGAATAAATTAAATAGCATTTTAGATTTCAACGAGGGGAATAGAAAATTCAATTAAGATATGCGTGTGTTTTATGAACATTAAAATGGAATTTAATTTAAAATTATTAGTACAGTGGGAAGAATTAATTAATTAAATATACATTTACAAGGAAATAAATACACAATAATGATAATAATAATTTAAAATAATATTCGTTACAATTTTACAAGTATTTTACATGTTTATGTATATAACTTTGCCTATTTATATAAATTAGGAATATTTTTTAGAATAATAATTAAGTAGTTAATCCTTTTCCTCATTGACACACAAACCAACCACAGGCTATCTTAAACTGTTTTTTTTTCAATTTAAAAATATTATTTTCCTAATTTAAAAATTCCTAATTTAGAACATTTTTTGGTCCTTTGCAATAAATAAATTAGATCCAAGGGATTTTTCCTAATTATTAATTAATTTTTGACGTTCTTGTTAGTTAAAATGAAGCACCATTCTCCGTTTGATGTGTGTAATAAATATGTTATCATTACACAAAATATATAACACTTTAAACCTTTAGACACCCCCGGAAAGTTATTATTTTACAAAATAAAATAAAAATGAATAAAAAGTATATTCCGAAATACGTCTCCGCGTACTTTTCCAGCACATTTTCGCCATTGAAATAAATTACAATATAATTATATCCCTACACAAAATCAGTGTAGTACTATAAACAACTCTACAAAATTTATAATTTCTTCAAGAATAATTACAAATTATTATAATAAAATGTATATAAGTTCTTTCATATTTTAATAACTTAAATTTTTAAATAGTAACATGAAAAGGGTTTTTTTAAATATTATTTTTCAAAAATAAATATTTGAATATATTGTAAGGAAATAATAACACCTATAGAATGTTATTGTTTTTAAAATGTGATTTCAAAAATAAATAATATAATATTAAATGAATTAATTACAAAAGATACATACTCTCCTGCATATAGCAAAATAGTAGCAATCTACATACATTTAATATAGTTGTTCCATAATATGAGAACGTTATAAAAATAATAAATATATTGTGTGTAATTGGAAGGTGAGGTTAAGAAAATACAAAATATACATATATAAGTATAATAAAAAGACCTAACCTATTTTTAATTCATCACCTTTGCTATTCCAATAAAAATTAAATCATAATTTTCAATAAATATACTTCCTTATATTTAAAATCCCGTCCGTCCATATTATTATACAAATATTGAAATTTCTACCTGATTTTTTGAATATAAAATATTTTCCGTGTCCTATACATGATATTCACAAATTGTGTACATCAAAATTAAATAAAATGCATAAAGTTATAATGTCTCTAAAGCATGAAGGTATCGTTAAAAAGTATCTATTATTTAAAAAAATAGATATTTTTATATTTTTGTCGTCACAGTATAGTTTTATAACCTTTATATCATTGTAGATTCTGTATATATTTCAAGTCACCATCCGTGTGATTTTCCATTTCCCATAATGATTGAGAATATAAATTATAAATATTTAATTTATCTTAATTTTTAATTAATAATCCAAATCTTTAGTAACCTAAATATTCTTCCCTTTTATAGTTCCCTTTTTCTATTAATTATTATTAGTTAGTAGTAATCAAGGAATTGAGTAAACTCTACTTACTTCACACCTACCTATATAGTACCTATACCTATATATACTATTTAATCTACTATTTAATCTTCCTCTACATTTAAGTTATATCATGTCGTCTCTTTCCACTTATGCACAGTTGGAAGGTCTTTTTGATTTTTTTTTCAGGTAATTAGCTATTTGAAACAATGCAGTGGGTCCTCTGTCACAGTCCTGTTTTTTTCTGACATGTTGACATGATTTAGTAGGAGCAGTACAGTGCTTTGTTTCTTCTTTTTTTAGTAATTACCGCTGCTGCTTCGTCGGATCTGCATGACCGATTTGCCAAGTCTCCTGTTGCATAGTATAAGTATGTATGTATAGTTCCATTATTGCAGCACACGTGCATTCTTGCAGCAAAACTTGTTGTTGTTGTTGACAGCAGTCTTCTTGACGTCTTGAACAGTATGTTTTCGTAAAATTACTGTATATTTTTATATTCCTGATCATCATCTTTATAGTTACTTTAGCGTTTATATGTGCCCTTTGTGTTCGTATGGATTGTAGATGTACCTTAATGTTCAGTCACACATGGGTAATTATATAGTTTAAATTCAAATATTGGTATAAAATTAATGGTTTAAAAAAAGAAGTAGCTGTATTGTCTGATTTAGTTTCATTTTTTGTGTTCGTCCGTCCCAAGTTGATGAATTTAATAGTTCTGTTCCGTTCTTGTCTCAAATTCATTGATTCAGTTTGTCGTTCAAGGTCTTGACTTTAGTTTCACGTATATTTTCTACATACGTGGTTTATGATGAATTTTTTTTTCAGTTTAGCTAGCTAAACATGAGTTATTTACTGTATGTACATTACGAGATAGTTAGGGATTGTTAAGATGAAGAATCTCTTTCCATATCTTGATGTTCCAAACATGAAGGATGACGTTGTTGATGTTTGTGTCACATTAGTTATTACTTGTGAGTTATCACGTCAGTTATTACGGACAAGGGTATTTGTAAAGCACTTAGGAAGTGACGTAGCAAAGTCGAATTTCCAAGTCTCGGTGGCCATTAGCGAGTGTGACGATTTGGGCCTCAACTTCCAAATCTTTCTTTTTGATCACCATAGCACTTGCACTCAATCCGTTCGTAGTACTGTTATTATTGTCCGTCTCGTTTAAGCCCTGACCTGGACTGATTCTCAATGGTCTAGTGTCGTCCCTGCCGGGCGCTAAGCGGTGGGGGTGGATTGAGCGAGGATGAACATGCCTGGAGAAGCCCTTGTTATTGTTCTCAAAGTCACTCGTAGTATTGAGGTGGTTGTGTTGCTGAATGTGATCCATCCAGTTATTCTCTGTATTGTCCGTGATACTCATTCGACGATCCATGTCATTCGACCCGTAGTTAATCACATTAGTTCTGCTCGCTGGCAGTGTTGGACTAATTGGTTCCGCGGATAGAGATGAGGAGGAGGAGGAAGATGAGCATGAAGATGAGGCCGATGGGGAAGGAATCGGTTGGGCTTCTCGGGGTCGCCAGTGCTCATCATAAAAGTAAAAGTTGAGTAGTTTGTCACTTCGTTGTTTCTCTTCATTGCTTATAAGGTAGCGACTGGATTCAATCGCACTCTGAAAATTGAGCTCATTATTATCCTCACAACCATTGCAATTATTATTATTGCTGCTTGGGAGTGAAAAGATGTTATTATGGTCTACGGCGGGAGAGAGGAGCCCTTCCGGCCGATTTGAATGATTTCCAGGGGATTTCATTAATGGTGATGAGGTGGATAGTAGAGGGGATGAGGAGGATGAGAGTAGAGGAGATGAGGTGGTTAGCAGAGTGGATGAAGTGGAATGGTGAGGGGATGAGGGTAGAAGATTGGATGAGGTGGACAGCAGATTTGATGAGGTTGATAGTAGATTAGATGGGGTGGATAGTAGATTAGATGAGGTGGATAGGAGAGGTGAAGATGGAATTGACTGGACGGAAGTTTGGTAGCCTCCTGGTTTAATAGGAGCTAGAGAAGTGACGGTGGAGAGTGTTGGAGGACCGCCATTCGTGATGTTATTGGATTTGTTGGATATTTGTAATGATTTGTAGTTCCGTCTCTTCGGTGGCATTTGTCCTTGACTTGAATTTAATTTCTTGTTGATTGACGGCGGTGGAGGTAGTGATAACTGGGGAGGGAGATGCATGGATGGATTCTGCTGCATCGGAACGTAGTAAACGGGCTGGAAGCAGCAGATCACTCCCGGAGATGGTTGCTGTTGAGATTGAACGGCGTTGGACTGGACGGAGACGACGGGTCCACAACCATTATTCATGGACTGATGTCCGTTCCTTATCAGTGGAGCTCCACTGAAGAGATGATTTTTATTATTTCGGGGTTGCATCAGGAGTGGAGGTCCAGCGAGGGATGTTGACGTGGCTGAACCACCCCCGGGTCCTCCGACCGCGGATGGTGAAGGCGGTGGATGATAGTGTCCATGTACATGATGATGATGTGAGCCACGAATTAGCGTAGCTCCCGTGTAGTAATTATTATCCATGGAGTGCAGAAACCGCGAAGAGTTTTAGTTACGGTGGTTGTTGAGAAGTTCACGATGTGCGGATTCTGCTTCTGGTTCATGTTTCTCGGTCTGGTCGACGATAGAAAATCATTGGCGAAATTTTGCACTTGTTTTTATTTTAGTTTGTTTGTTGGTTGGTTTTGAGCTCGTGAAGTTTTGGGACGGCAAGCTTTTTTTCCCCCTTAAGTTTGGACGTTTTTACTCTCTGGCTGGTGTTGGTGCTTTGCTCTCTGCCTTCGAATTCCGTAGATAGGACGTTATAATTCGAAGGTCGAGGTGAATCTTTCCTTGTTTGGCTTGACTTGATACGTTTATACTTTATATATGTTGTCCCTTCTGTGGCACAGGGAAAAAGTGCAGTAAATGGGAAAAGCTTGTTTGGAGTCTCCCTGAAGGTTTCTTGTTTATCAGCCTCGCAACCTAGTTTCATCAAGTCAGGCACATATGGTCATGTATTTAGTTTCTTTTATTTGATTCCTAAATATCCTCCTTTTATTCTCATTCCATAAATCTCTTATTATATTCTTGTTATAATAGTCTCCTTGTGCCCGCAAATAACTTATATAAAGGACATTTCAACCTGTTCAACCTATTCAGCACACATTTTTTTCTATCCTTGTATTGCCTGTCGTCGAAGAATTGTATGCTATGCGTCACAAGTTTTTATTATTGCGGTGTCAGGTATACAGAAGCTATACACACACAGTGTATAAGTTACAAATTACATTTGAGCTTCAGTCCTACTACCTATGTATTATACAAACACTCTTGTGTTGCACTGATAATGTACATAGTACATACCTACCTATACTTGCAAATGTCAAAGATTCCTACCTTGCAGTCTATTTCACATGGTTTTGCATTTGAATTTTCCTTGATAGAAGCAGTGCAATCTAGTACACAGTATCAATCAGAAAATCATAATATGTATAATAATATTATTGAATACGAAACTCGTTTGATAGAAAAATAAATGGTTGATAGATAAAGGTTCTCAAATAACATCACCTTATACTAGATAGAAAATGAATATTTTGTAATATAAAATAAAGGTTTACCTTTGAAGAGGGAACAAGTTTATCCTGAATTTGATGTCCATAGAGCACAGAATTTGCTTTATACTTTATATGTAGAAATAATTATAATAACCCTTGAAATTGCAACCCTTGACGAAATTGCAATCAGTAATCAAATTGCACCTCTCTTGATTCAAATTGCAACACTGGATCGAGAATTTTTTGAACTAAATGCCAATGATTTGCTGTATCTGTGTATCTATACCGTTTACTGTAATAATAATTTGCTTTCGTCGAAACTAGCAGTTTGTCAATAATACAAGTCTTGAGAAACTTTCCTGTATGGAAGGTTATAATTAAATTCCTTGATCTTGTACTGAATCACTTGTGAGAGCACAAACAATAACTTTTGCAAGCATAACTTTTGTGTAAGTATAATTTTTGTAAGTATAAGTACAACAAGGATTTATGTTCGACGACGAGTAAAAATATTCTTAATAATATTTCCAAGAATTTTCCTTGTTACTCACGTCTGTTGTTGGGAGTTGGCAAGTGCACGTGGAATGATTATATATTGACATATATATATATATGGAAATTTTATAAAGTCAGGGAAGAAATTTCAAGGTATCTGGAGGGATCTCGAATTACTCAAATACATAACTATGTACACATGTCTTTTGTCGTTTTATTTTAAACGTAATTTTTGCGTTGTAGTCCACAGCACACGTCACTAGTATTTATTTTCTCACTCTACGACTCATTGTCACCTCTTTTTACTATTGTTGATTAGGCTTATATTATTCGACTCTATACGGTCCACGTGTAAATCCGGCCACGATAATCAACGCGTACAAAATATTATTGTAAATAATCTACAGAAACAAACTCATGTGATTTAATGACTCCGAAACAGTGAGGATGACGACGAAAACAATAACAGTTGAAAACGTTTGCACGAATGTTGACTGGAATGGGATTTGTTGACGTTGTTACTTAGCACTGTCCTTAACCGGTAATAGCTGATGGTGTGAGACTTGGAAGATGAGAGTCCGAACTGTTTGTTGTGTTGTTTTGGAAGAAGTGGAAAGCGAATTCGGGACAGAAGTGTTTATTGTATGTATATAAAAATGTCTGTAATGTGTAACGATGATGCCGGGAAGACTCGGCGTGTGTATATAGTAGAGAGGGATTATTGGTAAAAATAATATGATAGAAGCACGCTGTATAATAGAGACGGCAGAGAGGAGTAAAGACGAGCAGAGCACCCGTCGTCCACTATGATGACTGGGACGGTGGAATGATTTTTGTTTTGGGACTGAACAGAAAGAACACGGATGAGAAGAGAAAGACTTGTTGAAGAAAACCCAGAATCGAGGAGGAAAATGTAGTTTGGTGATCTGTGCCAAAGTAGTGCATCAGTTCTCTTCTTACATGCTGGCAGTCACTTGAAACAATTTTGAATTGAGCAAGCCAGCCAGTCAGTCACCATCACCACCACAACCACTGAAGTAAACTTTGCCTGCTGTCAGTGTGCCTGTGTGTGTGTAGTGTGTTTATGTGTGTGCGTTTCCTATAAGCCTAGAAATAAGTTGGCTTCATTGTCTACCCCTCCTGACTGATTGTAATAATAATAGTAATGATGATGAAGAACGTATAGTACACTTATTAGAAAACGTTGGATTTGAAGGAAGGATCTTGGGTTGTGTATCTATATAATACTTATAAGTATTAGAAACTTTCCCATGTACGTATATTCAAAGGGGGATGATATCAAAGTTGTATATAGTACAGATATAAACTGGTATACTTGTATAACTACTTGATACTTGTATAGTCAAGTGTCAAGTAGTACAGATATGAAGTTGTATATAGTACACCGGGGTATTAAAGTTTTGTAGTACGTTTTAAAAGTTATGGTTAGGTAGGTAGAGAACAGAAAACGTGTACGACTTTTTCGCTTCACCATTATAGGATCCATATTACGATAAACGCGACGTGAATTAGTAGTTTGTGTAAGTATATAAGCGTATTAAGTATATAGTTAGTGTATCTACTTACGTTTGATAGTTGACTACTCCGAGAGTCTTTATAGCATGCATGGCAAACTGGCTTTAATGACTTGACATATTTCCACACCTATAGGTATTATGATGTTGTTTTTCTCATCTGCCCACAAGACACTACTAGAACTAGTAAAATGCATTATATCGAGTCCCAGTATTGCATCCTCTCATTATGCATATGCACTGTCTGACAATGATTTTGTGTGTGATGTACTAAATACACCTCACTCCTCTTTTTATGTACCTCTTATTATGTAGATTCGTGTGGTGGTGGTGGCGGCTGCTGCTGTTGCTGGGATTCTATATAATGTACATATGCATTTGAGCTATTGAAGCTCTTTTCCCCATGTAGGCACAAGCCTCTCATAAGTATCCAAATATCCCATAAGAGAAACAAGTAGATGCTTAAAAGAAATATACCGTATTGGGATGTGAATGTTGTTCTGCATGTTGAGTATCATCATGACGATGACGACGACGACTACGACGATGATGATACTATATACGAGAAGACGGGAGGAAACCTGTATATCGAGCTAGAAAAACTTCATTCAGTGTTCTATATAATATGTACTTAATAATACAAGTATGTCTATCATGTAAAGCATGTCCATAATATAAGTAAGTATGTCTTCTCCTCGGTGTGGTATTATGTATGTTACATGATGAGGATGGTGAAGGAAGGTTGTGTTGTTGTTGCTGCAGCTGATGATGATGAGCGAATGCGAATGTAAGTTTTACCTTGTTGCTATTAGAACCATGTAATGGTAATGAATCCACGTTTCCCCTATCTTATCCTCCTCTACTGCTGAACATTTGCTCCGTGTGTATGCGAGGAGGACTCTTCCTCTTGTTGTTGTTGTATATCCATAATACATACTTAGATTCACATACTAACCCGGTGACACACTTTACCGAGTCCCACAGCCGCCGCCGCTGCTGCAACTTATTAAACATATATAAACACACACACACACACACAACATAACAAACAGCAAAAACATACCCGTACTGCCATAGAACATTTCCTTCATATATCAGTATACTTATACTCCTTATTTCTTTACTTACTTATTATACTAGTTCTTCTTTCTTAGCATTTGCTCATGATTATATGGTAAAAGATACTATGTATGTATTAAGGGCTGAGAGACTTTACGGAGGATTTTATGCCTGTGTTGGTAAACACGTTGTGATATGGGCATAAGTCTAATCTCAAATCTCACCTATCTAAATACCCAAATGGCAATTCTGTTCAAGTAATACAGCCTAGTGACTTAGAATAAGTGAGTTGAAGAGCGTCAGTAAAAGAAGACCAAAGAAATATAGTTGGTCGTATAATTCATTCCTTATTCTTTATTTCCCTTCCCTTGTTCTTCTTCTTCTCCGTCTTCTTCTACTCGTCATCTTATTACACATTACACCTTCTTAACTCTTCTGTGGTCTTATTTGCCAGTGAGGCAGTCAGTTGTCAGTTTGACTAACCTAGCTTCATGTTCTACTCCATAATACTAAAAAGGTGTATATACAGGACCTACAGCATCTAGTGCTCACTGCTTTTTTTGTGTGACATAAAACTAGTCTGTGTGAAGCGCTTTACATGATCCCAAAAATGATGATACATAAATGTTTGTTTTAATCTCTAGAGAACATCTAATTGCTTAAACTTATTTTCTCAATACAAAATGAGATCGCATGCATGTCTTCCTCCTGCAGAAGCATATGTATGTGTACTTACTCATATTTTATAAATGCGTATTAATGGTTGAAAAAGAAATGATTTCCGGATGATCTTCCAATTTTTAACAAGAATAATTATTTAAACCCGACTTGGTGAAGCTCCTGTTTTACTATAGTATGGCTATGTAGTATATAATTATGTAAACTTGAGTCTCTGAAGTTCATGTATTTTATATTACTATTGTTGTCATCTATGGGAATCATGAACGACAGGGACAATTTGCTCACACCTACCTGTAATTACCTTAAACATGAATAATTGTATGTAAGGAAAGTGTGTGGGTGACTGGACTGAACTTGAACAATGATAATAGTCAAGTGAACAATGATATTTACCGTTTAAAGGCATGTAATATGGAGGGATAAAGCACTGTTTGTCGAGCTTTCATTGTTATAAACTCTATTGAAATTCTAAATATGTATGTTACTGCCATGAAGATACCTAAAATGTCACAAGTGTCAATGAAGCGATGTAAATGCATGTCTTCATTTTATCTACATTCGTGTATGACAAATTTAATGCTGGAACCTAAATTTACGGCAAATTTCAATGAAATTGCCTACACTTTTCGACGAATCCAAATGAAAGAGCCTAATTTCAAAGGCGAATGTCAATGAAGGAATCTAAATTTACGAGAAATCTCATTGAAACAAAGTCCAACGAAGGAATGAAATTTATGGCAAATTCCAATGACGGTGTCTAAAATAATGATAATATCCAATAAAGGAATCTGTAAGTCCAAAGATACATTTCAAGGAAGGAGCCTAAATAGGTAGCGGATTTCATTGAAGGAGCATGAATATCAGTGCCGAAATTCATTGAAGTAGAGAATACATAACATGAGATTAAGATAAAATAAAGATTTTCAATGGATGAATATTTAAAAAATATGAACTGCATATTCATTTCCATCGATAGTTTGTATAGATGAGGGGGTGGGTAATTAAAGAGGTAAATAATATAAATATAGATAATATGTTTAAAAATAAAATTTGGTTAAATGTATGTTAATATATGCTTTGACTTTGTTGTTTAACGTGAGGATTGCGCCGTGATTAGTGACTAAATAACGACTTGCAATTTAAGCTGCTGCACCAGTGTAGTGTAGTGACTATGTAGTCGTCGTCGGCTGTTGTGAGGCCTACATAAAAAGATACGATGATATTATAGAGATGGGGATTAGGAGGAAGTGACCGACTAACTGTTCATATCCCCAGGCACTTGTTATACTCTACTTGTTTGATATGAACAAATGCCGGGAAATGTCATCCATATACCCACACACACGCTCTTCTTTATATATTCTGTGTATATACCTACACCTTCTTCTCGTACCCAATAGCATTGTATCTTAATCTTGACTATAAGATGCTGTGCAAGTTTAAGTTGGCATCTCTCAGCTGTGCGAAGTGCGAATATACTTTTATGCATGTACGTTAAGGTGCTGCAAGCTGCAACGAAACGAAACGCTGCTGCAGCAAGAGCAATAATAACAAGTAACTCTTCCCTATATAAATGTGCAACACTACATATAGCTGCTTATAAGTATCTATCTCTACTCTAGTAACTTATTCCCTATTCCCTTTTGCACAAGGAGATAAATTCTAAATAGTTTGCACTTGGACGCCTCTCTGTACTCTGACTTTCATAGTCTAAAAACTCATTTGGTAATTTTCTACTTACCTTCATGTTGGCATACATTGTTTTTTCCCATAATCTGTAACTCCAATTGTGTGTGTGTGAGTGTGTATAGCCATTAGAGCAGTACCTATGCTATGCATAAGGACAAACTCACTGCACACCCTAGGAGGTGTAAGTAAATACATACATACTTAGGGAGGACAGATTTAGCTTCTTTATGAATAGATTTTGTCATTACATATATGCTCTAGTCTAGTATGTTTGTATTATATGTAATTATGTTTACTTTTGGGTGGAAGGGTGTCTGTATACCTTGTATAGAGGTAATACTGTGGTCTTCACCTTGGAAGTATCTCTTTTACGTGTATTTTATAATTAAGTATCTTTTATAAAAAGGTATCTCTTTACGACTTCTGATTAGATACTCTTTGTATCAAGTTGCAATTAAATATACTTAGCTATATATAGACATATGGAAGGAGTACGTATATAAGGATACATATGTATGTATAGTACACCTGAATGAACGTCTTTGTTGATGCATTTAACCGAGAACTGGGTCCTCGCTATTCGCCATAAGATCTAGAATATGTACGTATGTATCTTGTATAGAAATTAGGTATTGCCTGTCTTCAATTGATGATGTATACGATGGAGCTACTATTATATTAATTAGGAGACAAGATCACAATGTGTGATTGTAATTACACGCAGCTACATTGTATGTACCGAGTTGATTTGACAGGCTACTTGGGGAGACTTGTGCAGGTAATTAGACAACAACGGCTTTTCTTCACCCGTCTTCCACTGCTGGTGTTGCTGTTGTTGTTTTATATAATTAATGATGGATCAGAATTAAGCCAAGCTCTTGTCTATTCTAGTACAAATATATACATGACAAAAACATTGTACGTACACACAGACTCATCGTCTCATCGACTCTATACTTTATATGTGTATTGTTTTGTAAAAAAAAAGAGATTAGATGGAACGTATGCAGCAGTGAACCAGCATAATGGTATGTAAGGAGGTGAATCATTAATGTTGACATGTATAAAATATAAATACTATACATTGCTTGAGCTTGATTCGTATCTAAATACTATAGAGATAAGGTATAACTTGAGCTTAATTCATGTACAACTATGTAAACAGTACTGTATAGCTTATTGAACTTGTCTGGCTGTATAACATATACACATTGAGATATATTTCAATAGCTTATCTTATATATTTACAGTACGACAACTTTATACAGAACAGATAGGGAACAAGAACGCAAATAAGTAAACTCGGTTGTCTGGCAAATAAAGTCAGTTTTTACATAAAGCCTTTACTTATATTATACTTATATATATGGATGATCATGGCTTTGCTAAAATATGTAACATACGTGGATTTTTTCCCATTCCTTTTATTCTGCCCTTGTTTTCCTTTACAATCCAGTCTTTATTCTTCAGGTTTTCTGCAAATCGTTCAGGCGTAATCTCTGTGGCCTCAAATTTTTTTCTTATTTTTTTAAACGCTGCTGTTGCTGCTCTTATTATTACAATTCCTCATACTCATGTATGTATACAGTAGTTTGTGCATAACCCAGTTGACAGTAAAGGATGCACTTTTGCAATGGGAAAACATGTAACTATATTGTGAAATGTGAGCATGAGGAAGATTAGTAAATCCGTTTGCCTGTACTAGATGTGAGTATAGGTATATTTCTATATATATGTATATCTACGTTTACGTAGCAGCGAAATCAATAAAGCTGTACTGATACTGAATATTAATCAGTATAATAAATAATATGCATATGTCATAATGTACAGTCGGTGTCTCAAGCTATTAGTATTAGTAAACACTTATTTTATATTCCAAGTATGTACATAACAATACTTACTAATACTTCAATAGTTATCGAATTTTATTTTCTCGGATTTTATTAACTTGTAATAATAAAATTCGTCATATTGAGAGCTTAAATGGGACATGGTTTTCAAAAAGAAACGAAAGGAGTTTACAATGAGTGAACTCATAATATAATATACGAAATGGTAAAGGTTGAGGCTCGTTTATTTTAGCGAAATTTGTGTACAAGTATACTTTATATATAAGTACAGGCTGTTCCCATAGGTTTGTACTTGTTGTTTCGCACACGTTATAAGTATAGTATTTATTGAAGGTATATTATTATTGTTTTTTCTAGGTTCTTTTGAGGCTTTTACCCCGATTAAAACTAACAAGGTCAGGCAGAGAGGCATTAAAATGATCTTTTGGTGGTATATTGATGGGCTCATAAAGTCTTAAATGTGGATGCAATTCCATTATCATTATCAGGTTGCATTTGCATACCTATACTTATAGCTGCAGAAGTGCAATTATTATTGCTGATGACTTGAAAGTTAAATTGTATGTATGTATGAGATTGTTGCAGTTGTTGTTGATGTTGTTGTATGTAGTTGTTGTGACCCTTCATAAAAATAAGAACCACAACCAAAGGGTTATTTAAGTGTTTAGCCCTATAACTCTCCATTGATGTACTCATTGAGTGAAAACCATATGGAACGGAAGGTTTAATTGAATCGAACACTGTGTGTTTGGGGCTGCGGTGATGTTGTGGTTAGCATGTTGGTTGTGGGATAGCGAGACAATCGCAAATTACTCACGTCATAAGCATATGGTTTTTCGGCTTTTGCATTTTTTTGATAGAAATTGTTTTCTCATTTATGTCTCATTCCCTTTTTTCACCTTTTTATTATTGAGTATGCGTAAGCATTCGAAACAGTTTCTCTTGAGGGTTAGAACTATTGTTTTGAGTATTTTCGTTATCGTAATTATATTGTTTTTATTATTATGATTATTTTATTTTTATCATCATTATTATTCCGTGTTTTTATATCATTCTATATTTTCTACCTTTATTATTTTGGCGAACAATCGCTATAAAGGTAAATTATTAAAGCTATCCGCCAGACCCTTGAGGCATCATCATTTAAAAAAGATCATTGTATAAATAAGATACACTATAATATAAGCTTATGTACGCTGATGAGCTTGGATGAAGACGAATGGATGACGATGATACGTTTTTTGAGCCTTTCCTATCCTACTAACTAGACGATATCTTATTGTTGTTACTGTCGTATATTATTGTTAGTTAGCCCTAACAATGAAGATAGTTATGCTTAGAGGAGTGAAAATTAAATTGTAATCTCGGGGGATATTCAATTCGTGTATATATACATATATATAAGTATATGTGGACGCCGCTGCTCCATTTCAAGTATGAAAGGCAACTGTTGGGTCCGTTAATTAGCTCTGGTCTTTGTGCATTCTTGTTACTATTATTATTTATTACAGCATCTTGCACTCAAATGTAAAAAAACAGTTCACTTTGCATTTTTATGTTTAGAGCGTCATTGTCATTCCCATGTCTTGGTAATGCTCGTTCACATATAGTGTGTTCTGGATTATTATTTTTGTAATCATCTCTGCACACGTGTGCACTGTAATTTCTGGATCAGACGGTCTAATCTAATGGTAAGTTCTAACATGTGCAAGTTCTATATTCTTTAACGTTGGAAGAAGGTACGAGATGAATTGATTGACGAAAAAATCCTCAAAGTAATTGACATGAGACAGTTTTTATGTGTATCTATCTATCACCTTGTATCTTTTCTGATACCTTTCTTGTATCAGACAATTAGTATTTAATATGAACCTACTACTGATCTCCAAGTTGTTATTGCATGTTTGAAGGTTTCTTAAAATGAAACCATGATGACAATAAGCTTAAAGATATCAAAAGTTTGACATGTTTTGAATACAAGAAAAGTTATACGATTGAAAACTTATTTCGAATATTGTTGTATTTCAGCTTCACCTCAAACTGAGCCTCCTCAAAGACCTTGGCTTCCTTTGTCCACTCCGACTCGGTCTAAACCTGCTTGCATTTTTACTGTTCTGTGCTATAATGTACTGTGCGAGAAATATGCCACTCGACAAATGTACGGCTACTGTCCATCCTGGGCTCTGGATTGGCAGTACCGAAGAAAAGCGATCATGGCAGAGCTCAAATTGTATGCTGCCGATATTATATGCCTGCAAGAAGTTGAAATGGATCAATTTTATAACTTCTTTCTCCCTGAACTTCAACCGGAAGGATATCACGTGAGTTTTGATTTCAAGAATCTATTGACAATTAATATTTAATAATACACATTTAATTATTACCTATAAGTTTAATAAAGTATATTGGTAACACGTTTTTGTTTGTGCATCTATGTAATTGTATGCGACTTTTTGTATTTATTTGTGGATGAATTACAGGGAATCTATGCTCCGAAGTCCAGAGCGAAAACGATGGGTGAGTCGGAAAGAAAGTATGTGGATGGATGTGCAATCTTCTTCCGCACAGCGAAATTCAAGCTGATCAAAGAGCATTTGATGGAATTCAATCAACTGGCTATGTTGAATTCTGAAGGATCGGATGATATGTTGAATCGAGTAATGACAAAAGGTACTGCTGAGAAATTTAATCATGCGTGGAAACGCAGTGTAACGCATTGTTTTAGTACTGGTGTAGACATTGTTTTCTACGGTTAATCCATGACAAAAGGCTTTAAGTTATTTTTAGCGCTAATTTATTTTAATGTATTGCTGATATTGACTTTATGATTTATTTGTTACTGATGCAAAATTCAAATTATTTGAATAAAAATGGATCAATTATAAATGCTAATTTAATTTGCAGACAACATTGGTTTAGCGGCGTTGTTGGAAGTGCGAGAAGCAGCATGGGATAACGGTGTTCCTACTGAGACCCCTCCGTTGTTAGTTTGCACAGCCCATATCCATTGGGATCCGGAGTTTTGTGACGTCAAGTTGGTCCAGACAATGATGTTAATGCATGAGCTACGGCTAATTGCGGAAGAAGCTGATACTGCATTTAATGGAAATCATCCAAATGAAAGAGTTCATCTTTTACTTTGTGGGGATCTTAATTCATTACCCGACTCCGGTGTAGTTGAATTTTTACAAACATCAAGAGTGTCCGCCAAACATGTGGATTTCAAGGATTTAGTATACAAATCAAGTTTACAACGTATTTCATATTCATCAGCGTCGGACAGATCGACAGAATACACACATCCTTTTCGATTGGCCTCCGCTTATAGCACCGATGTTATGCCCTTTACAAATTATACGTTTGACTTCAGAGGGATCATAGACTATATTTTCTTCTCCCGACCTTCCATGAATGTCTTGGGTTTACTAGGACCGATGGAACCGAATTGGTTGACTGAAAATAAAGTTGCGGGAGCACCTCACCCGTCTATACCATCGGGTATTACACTTCTCTAATATAATTTTGAATATTTTATGGTACATTTTGTTGGTCGATTATTTCTCATGCAAGTTTATAATTTTGTATCTTTGTAGATCATTTCCCATTGTTGGTAGAACTTGAGGTATCAGTTCCCTCACCAAATGGAACAAACGAAACAAGATCAACTGGCTCAACGTTGCCACCCCACCGACGATGAGGTCTTGGTAAATGGTCAACATAAATAGAAACTTTGACATCCCACAAATTGTGTCCCGTAAAATGAGAATAAAATTTGCTTTGTTAAAATTCTGTGCATGCACCCAAAAATATCCTAAATTGACTTTGTGTATCCAACTGCGATCTAACCCGCTTGTCAATCAGTCTCTTCATTTAAAAATGGTAAGATGTACTAAAAATTGTAGTTTTAGACTGTGTGCAGACAGCGTATCGTTTATAATTATGATTTGTCTTCTTGTAGTGGAAATGCTTGCAATGAATTATTGAAACTCAAAAGGAATGCGGTTCACATGAAATATATAAAATATTATTACTGTTTAACTAATAACTTCCAGTAGAAAAAATATTGGTTTGATGTTGTGATACAGAATAATGCAGCTTTGTTATACAAAATATGAAAACTTCCAAGCAGAATATTGTATGAGGATGAAATAATCATTGCAAATCCGCAGCATTTAAATACAATTTCGGGGATTTATCCTATCCTTTCCTACTTAAGGAAATAGTTTCTTTAGTTATTTAAAAGAATGTTCATAATAAAGGAAGGAATCTAGCAAAATAGTCAGATATTTGCTACTGTTCATAGCATTTTCGCCTTTTCCAAGAAGGCTTTCTCATCCTAAAAAAAATTGTAATCCGGGTACAAATTTACTAAAAACATAATGACAAAATTTTGAACCAAGTGTCAATCCGAGCATTGCTGCTAACGCTTAGGAGGTTTAATACTGAGAGTCCTAGTAGTATTCGGGTGAATGTTCGGTTCAAGTTTTGTGAGGAATTATACCGATCAAACAAATTTTTCTCAAATTGAGCACCTGTTTGTTGGTAATTCAATAGGTATGATATTTACTTACAAACCATTAATTTTTTGTAACTGGATGGATTGTATGTTGTACGAAGCGGCGTTAGTTACTTGTGCAAAGTATCATCTAATATATGAAAGAAGGTTGAAGTGTATGATCGGCGGAATTAAGATTTATAAATTTTCAAAGAATTTTGAAGTTATAATTTGCATCGTTGATTCAAAATATAATTTCATTTGAGTCACCCATCCCGTCATTATGATTATGATTGTAGCTAAATCGTAAGTGTTAGTAATTAAATTGTGTAGGATGGTAAATCGTGTGCAGATTTAATTAGCGACTGTACCAGGTATTATATATATTATTGCTTTTTTCTGCGCACATTATTTTTTAGTCTCTTTATTGCATCAATTGAACATTCAAAACGCACGGTTAAGTATTCTGCACTAATCTGTGGAAAAATGATTAATGATAGAAGGAAATGATTTGAATAATAATTTGATATGCACTTAAGCCCGTTAATCTGTGACACAATTACTAGTACAGAGAGGAAGTACATATATAATTATAATATAGGATTTTTGAAATCATATTCTTGCAAGTTACTTAAATATGTGAGTAGGAAATTTCTATATTAGATATTTATGTTTATGTTGAATAAACATTCACAAAGATAAGAGAAATAGTATCACATAAACCCGTCAATAATATTTGTAAAAAATTATTTCCCATATAGTAACAACCTCATTGCTCCACTGGTATCGGATTTTTCTTGGTAATAACATCGGTAATAATTAATGACTATTATTTGTTACAATACCTAGTAATAATTATTATAATATGATTTTTTTTATATTATAATATATGCTGTAATAATTTACTATAATATGATTATTAATCCTATTTATTTTTGGAGTTGCTCGTGGTTGCATTATTTTTACTACTCAGGTATAATATTAAAACTAAAACATTGCGTTTTATTTGTTGAAAATTTGTGTCCACAAAATATTTAAAAGAAAATCTTCTCCGGTCATTTTCCAGGACAGACGACGACAGTGTTTCCTTTTTATTAGATTATGAAATAATAATTATTATTTTAATCTAAATCCTCAATGTGTAACAAGTTATTACATAGTGTATGTATAATGGTACTGTCAACGTAACTTTATGGTTCTGTTTTACAGGAACTGTATAATGATATTTTTTATTTTGCATTTTCGTGCGTTGAGGAAGCAATCAGAATATTATAATATATTAATAGGAGCTTCGAGTGAGAGAATCGTCAAAGTCTATTTAAGTATTTCTATATATGTGTAGACCTTTCTAACTACTACATTATTAATGTTCTAAGTTTACGAATTTCTTGTGTTATATATTGTTTTTTTTTAAATCATGATTATTTGATTTATGTATGAACAATAATATTATTTGGTTTATTATTATATTTATGAAACAAGGCGTAATAATTATGATATGATCAGAAGGTCCGGGAAACGTAGTAATATGTGAGAAATATACTTGTGTATGGATAGAAGTTGTAGTCGCCAACAGTGTTATTAGTTAAAATGGAGAGAATGCATGCGGATTTCTTTTATTTGATGTAGAAATTATTATCATTGATATTAACGATATGTGAAAGCATTTATATATATTTGAATGAACGGAATTTTTCCTTTTGAAATATCATTCAGTATAAAAATACTTATATATATTAAATATATACATATGTTATTCAAGTGTGAAAACTCTACTGATTCTTGATTTAGAGGACAGCATTGTTGTAAATGAATACGTTATTATTATGATTTTATTTTAAATAAAAATTATTAGTAAATAAATTATGTACATGTTGATAGTTGTGTTGAAAAATGCTCTGCTGACAATGAATGAGATTCAACTCTGTTCCTATACTCTTTAATAATAATATAATACTCCTCAGAAATCAGAAATACAAACACACACCGGTTCCGGTTTCAGCTTGAATTATATATACCTGTTGTTTTATTATTTTTTGTTTCCAATTTATTTAATTTACACTATTTTTCACAATTTGAAGTTATTATTCCCACATTTTATTTCTGTACTTACCATTCTAAGTATTTATTTCTTTTTTCGACAATTTATTTAAATTATTTAATTATTATTGTGTCATTTATTTTGTCCACAAGTTAAAGCACGATTTTATTTTTTTATAATTAATTTTTTCCAATTTAAATTATTTGCTAATTTGTTTCTTGACAATTTTAACAATTATTGTTTAATTTCTAAGCAGTAAATAATTCGTGCACATATTCTGCCCCAATTTTCATTCGAGGTTACATCATCGCTACGTCTTGCTCCTAAAGGCTAAAAAATCACTTTTCACATCTAATATTTGCATTATACGAGAGGGTGCATAAACGTTTCGCATACGCCAAATATCCGTTAACATACGATCTCGTCAAAAATTGCAAGTTCATCTCACAGGTAACCAAATAATTATTTAATAACGTAAGCAGTAAGCAAAGTGTACTACAATAACTATAGCGAGGATCCTTATTCCCTATCTACATTTAATTTTAAACATTTCACTTGTGTATAGAAGTTGTCGAGAAGTTTCGAGAACGACAAGGCTAACTATCTGTAGGTACTTTTAAGATTTTTGTAATACTTAATTCTAATAAAGTAACTTTGTAAAGTTGTAAGCCCTATATGCAAACACCTCTCAAATATCTGAATTACGTTATAAAAACCGAACAAGAGATAGAGAACATACGAGATACGACCTGCACGAACAACTGAAATTCAATACGTTTCATCCCTTTATCCATACAAACAGGTATTTCGTTTATACATTGTTATCCATGTAGAGAGGTCAGTGGTACCTTCAAAACGTTTAAACTGCAAACGTTTGTTGTGTTTTACATGCTGTCCGTGTATATTAAGTGCGTTTGCTGTTTGCTCCATTGTAAGTTTGCAAGTTCCATCTTGTCCTATCCTAACGTGCTCTTATTTGCTGTTTTATCAGTGCTCGTCTGAGCTGGTTTCCACTTTATTTACCTATATATTTTATATACGGGTTAAAAATTACAATTTATTACAGTCCTTATCAGCATCACGCTATATAATAATATCTCATTACTCATAATTAATTCAGGTGATTTAATTATTCATTTATTTTATTCAATTCACTGATTACAATCCACTGCCTGGCCGTCTCTGCTTTAAACATAAATACTGAATTGAATCACATTTCTAATTTAGATAACTTCGACGGTCCTGACAGAAGGTCGTGCTTTTTGAGCTCTGGGGATTTTGGAATGCTTTGTTAAGATTTTGGGCCATGTAAGTATTTTTTGAAGATTTTTGGAGATTTCAGGAGTTTAGTATTTTTTTAAGATTTGAGGTTGAGGAGTTTAGTATTTTTGGAGATTTTCGAATTTTAAAGCATTTTTTGAAATTCTGGGATTTTAGGACGTTTTGTTGAAATTTTTGGTATTTGGAATATTTTGTTGGTATATTGGAATATTTTGTTGAAATTTTGGTATTTTGTTGAAATTTTGGAATATTTTGTTGAAATTTTGGAATATTTTGTTGAAATTTTGAAATATTTTGTTGAAATTTTGAAATATTTTGTTGAAATTTTGGAATATTTTGTTGAAATTTTTGTTAATTTAGAATATTTTGTTGAAATTTTTTAAAATTTAGAATGTTTTGTTGAAATTTAGGTAAATTTAGAATATTTTGTTGAAATTTAGGTAAATTTAGAATGTTTTGTTGAATTATTTTTATTTTAGAATATTTGTTGAGATTTCGGGACGTTAATTAAAAATATTTTGAGATTGAGAAACCCAAAAAGTTGTGTGGGGAACAGCAAGAAAAATAATACAGTGGAGGAGATAGCAAAACGTTTTTATTGTTTATAAACGTTTTGTCACTCGGTGACAAAAAGTGTGAACGTCTAAAAGGGAAACGTAAGTAACATGCTTGGGCTTCAGAGTAAAAGTGTGGGAATTTTTAAAATCAAATCTCTCGTGCGTCCTTGATTTTGAGTCATTTAATTCATTTCATCACAGCTCTTCTGTGTTCTTCACTTTCTGTTGTTTACATTAGAATTAAATTACATCTGTAGAGTTTAATTCTGCGCTTGTAGTTATTATTATCACATTAAATCAAGGATTATTGTCCTTCTTTTCTTTAAATCTTTATATTCCCTTCTTTCTTGCGACAATTAATTCCAATTCAAGTAAGTTAACTTAATCCTGCATTTTACCTGGATGTCTGTGTATTTTTGGCAAAGTTTCCATGCTTTCACAATCAAATTCATACATCTGTGTCCGTTAAGAAGGAAGGAACCTTCCTTTCATCCTTTCCTTATGTTCGTATATAGCTTTGTTTTTATTCTTAATTTTAAATTAATTACTATTTTATTTTAATTGTATTTTGTGTGGACAGAATTGTTTAATTTCATTTTTGGTTAATTTAATTTACACATCCCATTTGGATAATAGAAGTTGGTGTTTTTGTTTTTTTTATTGTGGATAGATTAAAGAATTTAATTTATCTTTGAGTTAAGTATACGAAGATCATGCTTTTAATTTTATTATTAATATGTTTTTTAGATTGTGACGACCATTATTTGCAACGGCCAAACAGCGCTTGAGGAAATCTTCCACGTGTCGATATTGTGTGTCTTTCTTATTATAGATTAGGTAATATTTGGTTTGATTGTTGGGATTTTGTAGTTATTTTATTGTTTGTAGTTAGTAATTTCCTACTGTAATAATAATTAATTTTATTATTAAGGTTTATAGACTATCGTTTTACCTGTATTGAGTGAACTAATTCATTAATTATTCTGAGTATGGAATAGTTGAAGTTGCTGAAATAGTTGGAGTAATATTACAATACTTGAATGAATGTTTAACTTTCAGTGATAAAGGATCAAGATGAATGGTTCGATTTTAAATTCCGGAGTCACGTTTGTCCTAACATGCCCACCCGAAGCTCTCCTGAAGAGAACTCAGTCCTTAGAGACCAAACAAATGGAGACGTTGTCTGTGAAGATGGAGAAGTTTTTCACTTGTGATCATTGTAATAGGAATTTCTTAAGTAAATCGAAACTCAAGAATCATCAGCGTAATTGTGATACGATAGTTAAGCCAGAAGTGACCATCACATTGAAAGGGGAACAAGAGGAAGATCATGGTTCTGAATCGGATTACGAAGATTCCAAATTTCTCGTTACAGCTACTCCCATCATTGATGAGAAGCCCATGTTTGTTTGTGTGGTCTGCACTTCGGAGTTTGCGGATATCCACAAATTTATTGATCATCTGAAGGTCCATGAGCAACAAAAGGAAAAGTGTTCGAGGAAATTCAAATGCGACGTTTGTCCAGCCGACTTTGAGATGGAATCAGACCTTGTGCAGCATGAAAAAAGTCACCATTCGTACAACCCCCCTAAGCCTCATAATTGTGGGATTTGTGGAAAGCGATTTCGTTTCAAAGTCAGTCTTACACGTCATATAAAGTGCGTGCACAAGCATGAGAAACGATTTGCCTGTCAGTTGTGCGAAAAATTGTTTTTTGAAAAATCTAATCTCGTCAAACATCTACGTGTTCATTCTGGAGATCGACCGTATTCTTGCAAAACCTGTCACAAGCAATTTCGCCAAGCCAGCAGTATGCGTTTGCACATGAAGATTCATACTAATGAAGATCGATTTGTGTGTGAAATATGCGACCGAAGCTTCCCCATTGAGTCCAGCCTGAAAAAGCATCTGGAACGTCACGAAGTTGTTTTGGATTTTAAATGTGCTACCTGTCAACTTACTTTTCCAACCAACTCCACGTACAAGAAGCACCTGTTGACACATACTGGAGATCGAGCGTTTGCTTGTACGATTTGTGAAAAGAGGTTCTACCATAAAGGTCATCTGACCGAACATCTTCGTGTGCACACGGGTGAAAAACCTTTTGAATGTAGGTTGTGCTCCAAAAGATTCACCCAAAGAACAGCCCTTACTCAGCATAATTCCCGTTTCCATATGAATGGCAAACCGTTTTCATGCGACAACTGTGGGGAATCCTTTGCTCGAAAGTGCGACGTCAAAGCTCACAGGCAAACCACGCATTGTGTTTAAAAACAATTTTGTCACTTGAATCTTTTCGATCAATTTTAATTTACTGCATTTGTTAAATAATTTGAGATGCAATCAGTCTTGTTCCTTTTTATTTGTACGGATTTAGTTTAGAGACCATGGAAGGTCAAGGGGAAATAATCATGATAGATGTTTATACGTTCTTTATTAAGTTTATATTTACTATGATGTTTATGATATCATCATCATCATCATCGAATCATCACATCTGGAGGGATATTAATGTTTTTGTGCTTGTTTTTTTTAATACTTTTTTTCGTTTGAGTGCTGTTCTTGCACTATTTTCGTACTAGCATGTAGTTAATTACTTTCTTACCTATGAAATAGGATACTCAAGCAGATTATTTTCACCGTGTCTTCAGTAGCGCTTCAATTGCGTAGTGTTCAATTTAAGGTATTACCATATGTTATCATATGTAATATAATCACATCACACGATAAACGTTTTAATTTTAGATTTTTATAGTGTTCTAGTGAAATGCTGGGTGCTTCAAAACCAACCAGTTTTGTGTTCAAATCACGTCAAGCAAACGTGTAGAGGTCATTTTAGTCGTTGATTGTAATAGCATGGACCTATAATTTAATATTAAATATTTAAGCTCAATAATTTACTATCCATTTATGCAAGTCTGTAAGCATTACATTACAGTGATATCTCAAGGATTGTTTTTACTACATACCACTGGACACGAACTACTCATGTTGAAGTATAATAAAATTTGTAAACTTGAAATTGTCTTTTTTGGTTTTGTCATGGTTATCACAAATTTCATTCTTGTATTTTAAGTACGTTCAGTATTTTGTATCTATATATATTATCTGCAATATCAAATCCATTCATCTTTACAATCAAGCCAGAACCACATTTATTTATTTTGCTTAAATTAATCTCTACTCTAGCTCTACAATATCGTTGATTAACAGGGATTATATGCATGTAAACGTGGTTGATGAGATAACACAATTTTAAGAACCGTGGTTGGCAAGTCATAAAACACGACGGGAAACGCGTGTCCGAAGGTAGAACGCAGGTATATTAATTGTTATTAGTTTTGGAGACACATTTCCGGTACACATTCCATCGTCCAAGAAATAGTTCTACCACCTTTGGAATGTGTTATTTGAAGATTTCATGACATGAGCAAACTATCAATACATGAGTAACAGTACAGATGATGAAGCTGTCATTCATTTTTGCGGAGATGATTTGTTGCATCTCCAACCCACGGAGAAGTTCACATATGTATAAGAATATTTTCGTTAGGTAGTTGTCACTTGCTAATGTCATCCGGTACTGACGGCAAAAAACTCGAAAGAGTAAACTCCTAAAATTTTACACTTAACCCATTTACCTTCTTGACAAGTATAAAGCGTCGATGAAACCTTGACATTCTTCATTTTTGAGCCAGTGTCAATGTAAAGTTCACGGCAGTTACCGCTAAGTACATTCATCTACTTCATAGACACAAATCCGTTGGGATCAAAGTAACCTTTAGGCAAAAGAAAATCATTTTTTCAAGCTAAACGTTTGCAGTGTGGAAAAGATTTCAAAATAATTTTGGAGGTGCACTTAATTAATTGTTGACAAAACCGAAAAATAATAATTTTCCAGAATCTCAAGCAAATTTTAGAATTAAAATTAATAAATTGTAAGCATGAATTTCTTGGCAATAGCCTGGCTCCTGTTCAGTTGGATATTCTGTGCACACTGTAATTCAACAGTGGGAGCTACGAGCAGCATCAGTGAATTGAAAAATCAATTTCATCCTCTCGGAAATACTTGGGAAGGTCTTTGGAACAATTACTATGGATACCGAAACTTGAACGCCCGGGATGGTCATGTTAATTTTGTGGACGATCACCAGGGGGATTCCGAACCTGGTGCTGGCAGCCATGTTGACGGTAACGTTTATCAACTTCCTGGTCCGGGTAACTATGGGCACAATCAACATTATCCGCAAAATCAAGCCGGTGCTACTGCCTACCATTACCAAATTATTCCCGCGGGATCGCCTCCGTCAGGATCCGGGCATTATCCCCCGCCAATATCGAATGGTTGGGGTCCTTCCGGTAAGAATAATTTTATTTTTTTAAATTTATTTTTTAATATTCTAATGAAATTGATTTTATTTTTTTAAATTTATTTTTTATTATTCTAATGAAGTTAATTTTATTTTTTTAAATTTATTTTTTATTATTCTAATGAAATTAATTTTATTTTCTTAAATTTATTTTTTATTATAGTAATGAAATTATTTTTTTAAATTAAGTTTTTATTATTGTAATGAAATTATTTTTTAATTAATTTTTTAAGCTGCCGTATCTATATTAATTATTTCCTATATACATATACAGGTGGGCAAAACCAAGGCCATGGCTTAAATTTAGGAGGAATCGAAAATATCTTGCACAATTTTCGTCTGGATGACTCACATTTTTCAACTCTTTTTTCGAGCCTATTCGGTGTCCTAGGGATCAAGGGAGTTCTGGTTATATTAAAACTTGGATTCTTCTTCCTGTTTGTGGCCGTACCATTATTATTGTTCATAACCGTCCCGCTGTCCGCTCTGCTCGTAATTATTATTCTCAGCCTTCCGGTTCCCGTGTGGGCGAAGGTCCGAAGTTTCCCAAGGAGTTTAGCAAGTTCGTCGGAGCGACTGGTGAAGGAAGCTATATTCGTTGATGACTGTCTGGAGGTCTTTGCGTGTAATTTATCCCGGATGTCGAAAAAATATGGGAAAGAATCTCTCGCCAAATTGTAATAATGAATTTATTAAAAATGATAATAAATTATATTTATAAAAATAATTTTTTACAAAAATTATTGATTGCGGTAATATTTTTTATTAATCATTTTAAGTTTTTTAAAGTGGATAAAAATTTGTAATAATTTGCTTGATATGTAAATTCTAGGTTGACGCAGAAGGTGAAATCATTCGGGAAGGAAAGCTGGTCCAAAAGATTCATCCAAGGGATTGAAGCTTCCGAATCCGCTTGCGGAGCATTTAAATGCTCGCCGACGAAAGTATTTAAGAACGTTATGACTAAGTTTTGAGGGATTCTAATAAATAAAAATAATAAATCATATAATAAATATTATCATCATTAATAAAAGAATTATATATGTAAATACAAATAAAGGAATATAATAATCATGGATAATTAAATGAAAATAAAGAAAGTGAAATGATAATAAGTAATTAAATAAAAAGTCTTGATTTTTCATAATATAGTGTTGCATTGTGTAATTAATTAATGTTTAAGAAGATCTCGCCATTTGTGTTCATATGACATTCCAGATTATAAGAATAAATTTTGATTATGACCAAGAAATAATGCAAAAACGTTTTGATGTTGATTAAATCATTGGTGTTGCTACTTACGTCAGGAAAGATCGCGATTGTACGTTTCGAATCGAACGTCCTTAATGCAAATATTTGACGTGTCTCATGAATATCATTCGTTTGAGTTCAATGCTTACCTTGTCATCTTTCGGAGCTTCAATGTACTCCATTAAAATATCATTCATAATATTGTTCGTAATCATTCAATTTAGTTGCATAAATATTTCAAGGGATTAAAGCCCAACATAATTCATTTAACATATTCTTGGCACAGGATAAAATCCTTCCTTACTACAGGTCGTAAAGGTAAAGTTCAAAAAATGTCGGTCTCGATGTCAAACAAACAAGTTAGTCAAACATTTGCCCTACGAATAGAAGTGTCAGATTATTACCGGACCGTGTATTTTACAACTTCTCACATTATGTGTCATCCTCAATCTTCTATGTTTACATTGGTTTCAACGCTTGTGATGACATATGAGTTGCATAAATATTATTACTGAATTTACCAGAGTAGCTGAAACAAAGTAAAGATCTGCAATTTACCATGTGGCTGCTAAATTCCTTCGTCGCAGAAAATCAAATATATCACTGATTTGCTCATGAACTCAAAAATTAATGACATTAATATACAGTAAGGCAAATAAGCATAAACGTACATTTTTGTCGTTACGCTCCGTTCTCGTAACAGGATATTAGCAAACAGAAGCGAAGGAAAATTCTTAAATATCTCCAATTTTTCAGTAGTCATTGATCACAATTGGAACCGAACAGTGTCCGAGCTACTGAGTTGCAAACTTCTTGGTTGTATAGAATAGAATTCTAAGATATCTCTAATAAGCTGAGCAATAATCCTGAGAGATTCTTGAGCACTGATTTTAATTTTTTTAGCAAGATTCAAAGTATCTAGGAGTTTTTGAGATGTCCTACAAGGTAACAAACATAGTCATCCATGTAATTAGTGCTGTACTGATACTCTCAAGGACATCAAAATGCTCGGATTTCGTGTCTTCTCCGGCTGACGGAAATCACAGAACGGGTTCCATTTCCGATTCTGAACACGTTGATTTAAGCAGAAGAATTGAGCACCGAAGTGGCAAGGCGTATTCTTCCGTTCCAAATAAACGTAATGATCTTCGTGACAACAGTGGGGACACTTATTGGAATGAGGATGGAGGTGTGGATAGTCAGGTCTCATCAAATGATTTATTGCCTTCAGCTTCCCCGGACCAGTTCCCTTCGGACAGCGTCAGCTACGGTCATGGCTTCGTTTCCGATCGTACTCATGGGTACAGTCAGGTCAGCAAAGGTCATCACCATCATTCTCCTGGCCACCATGGCTGGAGTTCGCATGGTACTAGTCCACATAGTAGCGGCTGGAATGGTGGCTGGAGACATGAGCATGGTTGGGGAAACGTTGTGAGCTACGAAAGTGGTAAGTTCTATAGTAATTTATTAAGTTAAGTATGTTATTCATTATGTTAGGTAAGCTACTTACTAAGTTAAGTATGTTATTCATTATGTTAGGTAAGCTACTTACTAAGTTAAGTATGTTATTCATTATGTTAGGTAAGCTACTTACTAAGTTAAGTATGTTATTCATTATGTTAGGTAAGC